>CAJDSM010014320.1:0-55995 GCA_903981925.1 Ostrea lurida
TGTTTTTTGGATTATGATTACGTTTGACCAATGTTAACTCCGCCTTTTTGTATCCTTCCCTGCTCAAAGACCCGGTGTGTCGAGCATAGGCCTAACTTTTGCACCCCTTCACCGACAATGTTGAAGTCTCCATATGAGTAAAATAGTCTTGAGTGGGACGTTAAACATTAAATAATCAATCATTTTATTCAGTTCGGGAATGTTCAGACTACCAATGGTATTATTAGTCCCCTACCGGTTTGTAACCGGAGGGGACTATAGCTTTCTTCTTGTCTGTCTGTCCCCATTCCGTCCCATTGGTTTTCTGCACTTTTTTTCCTCACTGCTTGCAGATATTCATTTGGTACATTGCTTTGCCATACCAAGTTACAGATCAAGTTCGAGTTTATTTTTCACTGCGTTTTGGCTCTTGGACTTAGAACATTTCATAAATTATCAGTTTTCCTCAATTTTTTCTCACTGCTTGCAGATATACATTTGTTATTTTGTACTTTGCTTTGCCATACTAAGTTGCAGATCATGTTCGAATTTTCTTTTGATCCATTCATGTTTTACTGATTTATGGCCCTTGGAACCTGAAAATTTCATGATTTATAGTTTTCCGCACTTTTTTTTCACCCTTTGCAGATATTCATTTGATATTTGATACATTGCTTTGCCATAAAAAGTTACAGATCAGTTTAATTTGGTTTTGATCCATTCATTCATTACTGAGTTTGAACGCCTTGGACTTCAACAAATTCATAAATTTAATCAGTTTTTCTGCAACTTCTTTTCTCACTGTATTTGCAGATATTCATTTTGATATTCTGGGTACGATTCTTTACACACAAATGAATTCGTTAAGTTACAAGATCAAAGATCAATTTGGATTTAATCTAATTCATTTTCCCTAAGTTATATGACCCTTGTCCTTATCCTGTCTCACAATATCCTTCTTTACCATACAGTATATTGATATAGCCTACATAGTGAAAGTAGAAATATTGTTGCGTTGCAATGATTTGGTAACCGTTAGGCGATATGTATTGCTCGTGCAATACTCTCAAATGCTTGTTTGATACATATCTATGTTGTCCCTTGTGGGATGTGTACAGTAATTCGAGCATCTTTATACTACATTCGTATATTCAGGATAAAGAATGTCTTGAGCTAATTAGTGCTTTAATTGGTATTTTTCAGCTACCAAACAAGTAGATATACTAGATGGCATATCAAATGATTGCAACATTTGATTCTTTTTTATTATGATCGCTAAGGTTTATGTCTTTTAATACGCACGTCTTTAAGACGGGGCTGAATTATAGATGCTGTCACTCTGCGGCGTGATTTAATCTTTTTTTCTAGGCAAGCAGAGTTGACAATCTTGGCAATTGACCTATTGCAGTTTGGTTTTCGTCTGTGTCGTGCGTTGTTCCGTTTAAGAACTTGAATATTTTTAAACTCAATCTTGATAATATCATTCCGAATCTTTCAAAATTTAGTCTGAAACATCTTATTAGGACAAGGGGGGTGGGGCTAAATTGTAAATTCAGGGCTATTGTACCTGGGGTTAGGTAGTGGGAACACAAACTACCAAAAAGTGAATTAAAAAACAATAACAAATTCTATAACGCACTTGTTATGGAAAAAATACAAATGCATAGTGATATAGAGGAGGAAGGCTTATACACAGAATTGTAAATTTGGTGCTCCCCGGGGTAGGGGGATTCTGACCTCAGGCAAAGTGTTACATATTGTTTATATGTAAAATATTTTGAGACGTCTTCTTTTATACTATTGATATGATTTACTATGAAACTAAAATGAGCGAGGAACTATTTAATCATAATTGATAAATTTTGCGATCTGATAGGGTTTTGGTATTAGGTTGTAGGGAAATATTTAATGATGAAATATTTTAACAATGTGAACATTCTATTTTTACTTCTCTTGATCTAATATTCGTAATTTTTTTTTTTAAATTTGGTATGGGCAACATCTTTGGAACAAAGTGACCTTTTTTCAATCTTACTTTGTAGAACTGCAGTGGTCACATATTAAATAATAATTGGCTACTATCGAATACTACATGTTTCCATCAAATTTGGGGTAAGAGTTGAGGTCCACGAACTCTGACATCGAGTGCGATACATAGTTTTTGTGGCTGTAGGGTGCTGCCGTATACCGCGCTGGAGTCACCATGTCATCACATACTGAACTATCCATGGTCAAGAGAGGTGTCACAATTAAGCTTTTATACCAAGCTACTTTTTGTAACATTAATATAGGGTCTTGGTCTAGATGGTAAATATTTTTTTGCAGAACAATTATCAGAAAGATCTAGAATAGCCACACTACGCTAATAAAAAGTAATATAACTTGCAAACACATTTTTTTTCTGCTGAAACAATGTTAAATTCAACCAATAAATGATAAATTCCAATCCCAACGTATAAACTCAGAAGTTTGGATTACTGATCTACAATATAAATATATACAGTACCAAATTTTTGATTGCACCAAGATCACGCACTTTCGACAATTATTTCACTCATTGATGATCTCTCTCATAGACTAGTAGAGCAATATAAGGAATAACTAACTGACACACGGTGGACGGAGGAGGAAAAGAAAGAGATCATACAATGAAAGTGACATTTCTAAAAAGAAAAATAACTTTGTCGAATGCGTATATGGTGCATCAAAAATTGGTACGTAATATGATTTATTTTAATCAGTATACAAAACCTCTGAGTTATACAATCAAAACAGGTGGAGGCCGTTGTGATTGGAATTATCATTGATTGGTTTAATTTTAACATTGTTTCAGCAGAAAAAAAAAATTGTGGTTTGCAGTATTATTATTATTTTTAATTAGCGTCAGTTGGGGACCCTATTCTAGATCTTTCTGACTGAAAGAAATTTCTTAAATTGTTCTTGACAACAAAAAATGATTTACCCCCTGGATTAGACCAAGACCCTATATTATATGTTACAAAAGAAGTAAGCCTTGTAAAACGTTAAATTGTGACACCATCTCTTGATTCCATAGGGATAGTTCAACTTAATGTTGACATGGGTAGACTCCACAGAGGCGGTAAACGGACAGCCACCCTACAGCCACAAACTAATAATCGCAACTTGGATGTTTCCCTCAACAGAGTTTCGTGACCACTCTACCTCTTGAAACCCAAATTTGGATGGAAACACATGTAGATTTCGATAGTACGCCAATAGTATTTATATGTGAACTGCAGTTCTACCCACAAGTAAGATTTTGAAAAAAGGGTCAGCTTTCTGTTTCCAAGGATGTTGCAATACCAAATTAAAAAAAACAAACATCACATATTAGTAGATTCAATGGTTACGCAAGCGAACAGATACCACACCAAAGAGGGAAGGAAAATATGAATGTTCAATGTTAAAATATTTCAATCATTAAATACTGTTGGCTACGAAACTAAAATACAAACCTATCTATGATTCGCAAACAATTTTACAATTATGATAAATAGTTTCCTCGCTCATCTTTTAGTTCATATTAAATCATATCAATAGATGAAAGAAGACGTCTTCAAAATATTTTAACATATAAACAAATATGTAAACGTATTTGCCTGAGGTCAGAACCCCTACCCGGGGATCACCAAATTTACAATTCTGGTATATAGCCTTCCTCCTCTATATACTATGCATTGTTTTTTTTCATAGACAGTGCGGTTATAGAGATTTGTTATTGTTTTTTTTAATGTCACATTTATTTGGTAAGTTTTTGTCCCCTTAAGCCAGGGGTACAATAGCCCTGAAATTCAAACAAATTTAGCCCCCCCTGTGTTCATAATAAGATGTTTAGACTAAATTTGAAAGATTCCGGAATGATAGTTATCCAAGATGAGTTAAAATATTCCAATCCTTAACGGACAACGCATGACGACGACAGACGAAAACCAACTGCATAGGTCATGGCAGATTGTCAACTCGCGTTGACTAGAAAAAAATTAAATCACGCGCAAGTGACGCATGCTAATTCACCCTCCCTAAAGACGTGCGTATTAAAGAATAAACTCTTAGGATAAAATAAAAAAGATGCAAATTTGCAACATTTGCATATGCCATACTAGTATAGATCTACTTTGTTTTGGTAGCTGCAAATACCAATTAAAAGCACTTAATGTGCCAAGACATCTTTAATTCCTGATATATCGAATGTATGTAAAAGATGCCGAATACTGTATACACATCCGCACAAGGGACACATAGATATGATCACAAGCATTCTGAGAGTATTGGCAACAGCAATACTGTCTCCTACCGGTTACTCAAAATATTGAATCGCAACAATAATTCCTACTTTCACTATGTAGGCTATATACATATACTTATGTAAAACGGGGATATTGGGTGAGAGCAGGATAGGACAAGGGCTATAACTTAGTGATAAAATGAAATAGATCAAAGTCCAAATTTGATCTTGATCTTTAATTTGGTTTTGGATCCATTCATTCATTATACTGAGTTATGACCCTTGGACTTCAACAAATTCATAAATTATCAGTTTTTCTGCACTTTTTCTCACGTTTTGCAGATATTTCATTTGATATTTAGGACTTCCTTTACCACACCAAGTTAAAGTCAAGATCGAATTTCGATTGAACTTTCATTTATTCACACTAATATAGTCCTTGTCCTATCCTGCTCACCATATTCCCCTTTACATAAGTAATATATATAGCCTACATAATGAAATTAGAATATTGTGTGCAGATCCAATTAATTTTGTGTAATCGGTGGGGGCTTGTACTTGGCTAATGTAAATGCAAAGATAACGAACAGTGATCAATCTTGTAAGTCCTATATAGAATACAAAAACAAGAGTTGGGCAATCACGGACCCCTGGACACACCAGAGGTGGGATCAGGTGCCTAGGAGGAGTAAGCATCCCCTGTTGACCGGTCACACCCGCCGTGAGCCCTTAGTCTTGATCAGGTAAACGGAACAGTCCGTAGTCAAATCAGTGTGTGAAAAACGGCTTAACAATGGCTATGAAACATATCAGACAGCATTTGACTCAATGATAGGTCATATTGGTATTGCTATGCAATACTCTCTGCTGTGCAATATTTTCAGAATGCTTGTTAGACCATCCTCTCGTTTTGCAAACTGTTTTCTTGGGGAGGTGTGTTTGATGTGTCCATCTTGCCTCCCACATAATGACCCCCTTAAGCCAAAATCTGCGCAAGTCGGTAAAAAGCTAGTATATAGCTTATGTTATTTGTTGATTTAGATATCCGACTTTAAAAATAAAGATTATTTACTAGACGCAAATATTTGGTCGACCTTAATTCTATTTTATCCCGTTTTGCAGTTGCAACTAGAAATATCTACATCCTAACGTGTTATCTTTCTGTTTCTGCATAGAGTTGGCTAAATATTACTTGGTGGTTTGTGATTACAAATTTTGATTTATGGAGTTAGTTATCAAACATTTGTTATGCATAATGGTTGTTGGATACCACATCCTCGATAGTGGACCATATAACCATTGCTTTACTAAGTTTATATCAAACGTTATCTCCAAAGGTTTGTGTAAGCTGTGCTCCTATGCGATGGTCTTTTCCAGATACAACAACAAGATCTAAGTCATCTCCACATAGTGTTCGTCATTTGAATCTTTCATATTTACTAGAAGATAAAGGCTCTGCTGTGTTAGAAAAGTTGAACTCCTTGTCCATTTATGATGAACGAATAATATACGAAAATTAGGAGCGACAACTCGTGTACCTCTATCATATAATGTGTTCGGTGGCTTGCCCGTAAAATGTGAATGTACATGATGTGAATGTACATGTATCTAACGGAACATTTATTTTAACAAAAGATACAATTAGCTGTTTTAATTCTGAGTTCGAATTCGTAAAGATGACCATAAAAATTCCCTTACGCTTGGAATTCGTGGCATACTTATAAAAAATTTTTAGGTATAGATACTATTATTGTGGTCCATATTTTAAAAGAATATTTCCGAGCAAGATACGTTAAAGTGAAAATGTAGCGTGTACATGCGTATTATCAGTATGAATGACTGTATGAATAATCTGGTAATATTTTGTACTAACCGCAATCATTAATAATAGTTTATATAATATTTAAGCAACGTTTTTTTTTTTCATTCTGTACCGTAAGATTACAAAACAAACTCA
Organism: Ostrea lurida; assembly: GCA_903981925.1. NCBI lineage: Eukaryota > Metazoa > Mollusca > Bivalvia > Ostreida > Ostreidae > Ostrea > Ostrea lurida. The sequence goes on from CAJDSM010014320.1 coordinate 6,183, forward strand.
GTCTAAATTATGATTCATAAATTGGTGTCTCAAACGTAATTTAGCCAACTTTTTTTTACCAAATTCCTCATCTGCAAAATTATGCAATATAATATAATTTTGTTTTAAAAAAGATAATTATTTCCAAAACAGGAAAGAAAAAAATCTTAGCAGACGATAACACTAGCTGCAAATAAACAACACTTGATAAAATATAATTAAAATTTAAAAGTCAAAAACAAACAAAAAAATAATGAATCATGACATTCATATTAAAGTGGATATTATAAATTAGTTTACTGTAGTTTCACAGGTGAACTTAGCAAACAAAAGTATTTGTAATAATTTTATAGCATTATTGAAATTTGAACAATTAGCAAATTTTATGAATTTTTTTTCTTCATTTTTCTTTTTTCAACTGATCATGGACACAATTTCAAATTTTATTTTTCCATTGTTTACGCCCGTCAACGAGAGAAAAAGAAAAGGTAATGTAGATACTTCAGAGATTGAGAAAAATAATGTAATGTTGAAGCTTAAGCAGTGAGCAACGAATATGTAAATAGTAGTGGAGATATATTAAAGTTTTACAAAGAAAACACATTAAGTACACATACCAGACCATTTGTAATATTCCATTCCTCTTGATTCCATAATGAGTAATATTTTAGTTATAAATAGTAATGCCAAATAATATATCAGTATAAATGGGGATATAGGAAAAGAAAAGTCAGGATCTCATTAGTCAATACATGTCGCCCTTAGACTATTTTCTCAGTTTGCTAATTATAAGACTGTTATAACGAGACAGTGATATGCAGTATTCAGAGAAAACATTTCAAATGCCAGATTTTGTATTCCATATTAATGAGCAGCAAGTAGATGGAATGTCCAAAGAATATGTGGTATCCATAGCGTTGCTGCATACGGACCCTGGTATCAGATATTCGCAAGGTTTATCACCTAGTATATATATTAGTTTATTATTGGTGGAGACACATTTCAAAGTGCAACAATTCTAAGTCATTTGCCGCCATGGCATTAGGGCAAGGGCACAATCGAAACCTCTAGCTTATGTGATCGCTTCATAAGGAGTAAGCTAGGGTAACTATGCTCAGCTAGCCTCTCAATGTAAGGCAAAAGGCATCAGCTGATAAATCAAATTTGATTTATTGCGAAAGTATCGCTCACAACATAAATTTCTATACTCCAATGTTTTAAAAATCGCTTTTTTGGGCTGTCACTTCTGCAGCTAAGTTTTCTGCTTATTATGCAACTATATAAGGATGTTTAGTTGAAAAAACATTTTTGAGCTGGGATGTAAGGCATACCATGTCCTCAGCCATTCCAATAGACTGGCAGGCAGGACCATATTTTGGCAGGAATGGACGAAAATGTGTTCGGAAAATAAAACTTCAGAGCGTTTCATGACAATATTTGGCTTAAGAGTTATCGCACATGTCAAGAAGGAAAAGCTTCCGATGAACTACTACACTGTCAGGTGTCAATCTACTCAAAACCTATACACTGTACATAGCTGGAATTTTACATCATCACCATATGCAGATAGATGTGCATATTGAAATTTGGTTTTATAGGGGCCAATTGTTGGGGGGGGGAAACTTAATTTTTTATGAAAATTCACAGCTTTGGCAAATAATATTTTGTGAACACTAAAAGTTTACATGTACATGTTAGCTGAAATTTTGCACACTTCTTTTTCACCATATACAGATGTGTTTATTGAAATTTAACACTGTCAGGACTTTATGTTTCAGACAAAGTTTTCATTTCGTGATACAAAAAATGATATTTTGTCAACACTTCCCTATTTTGAACAGTTGTCTCAGCGGGACCCATGCTGGCTTTGTCAGTACTCTAGTATACCCCTGTTACCATTGTTTATGTATCCCTGTTACCATTGTTTATATATTTCTGATACTATTGTTTATATACCCTCATAATACAAACAATTTAAATTACATATTCCTTAGATAGGTAGAGCGAACTAGAAACTAAGGACACCACAGAGTCTTCCATATCTGCTTCGTACTTGGATAGACATTAACGGCAAATTAACATCTCAACTTTATGTTAACGGGACGATTTTAGCTACTCCATAGTCAACTTTTCATATTTATGTAGCAATATTCCATCAACTGTATATGGTTTGTATGTCTCTCAACTTATTCGATACGCAAAAGCTTGTTCTGCGTATGATCAGTTTTTGAATCGAGGCAGGCTACTTCCCAACAAGATGTTGTTGGGGTGTCAAATGCTGTCTGATGTGTTTCATAGCCATTGTTAAGACGTTTTTCTTACAATGAATTGACTACGGATTGTTCTATTTACCTGATTAAGACAATGGGCTTACGGCGGGTGTGACCGGTCAACAGTAGATGTTTACTCATCCTAAGCACCTGACCCCACCTCTGGTGTGTCCAGGGGTCCGTGTTTGCTCAACTCTTGATTTTGTTTTCCATTTGGGACCTGCGAGATTGATCTTTGCCTATATATCCAGTCACAAATTTAATAATCGTTTTACACATCACTTCATTAACTGTGTAAATCAGTGCAAACGTTGGCATGTCCGTTATGTACTCATTTTATCCTTAATTAACACGGAAGGAAACATTAACCTATTGCCAGATACATATTAGGAATTTCGTTGTGAATGACAACTGCATATATAAAGATGTACGTGAATTAACAAACTTACTGTCATTAGTAGAAAAGATTGTTTAATTGTTAACATCATTTATAATTTGTCAAATACGTAGACTGTTTTATTACAACAATCCAAACCGGTATCCTTTACCAATGTAGAACCCTTTCATTGATAAAAGTATTTCAAATCTTGAAAAAGATTACAATAAAAGTGATCGATCTCATCAGTCCTCTTAGAGGATACAAAATTTGGAGCTGAGCAAACACGGATGTCTGGAAACTCCAAAGGTAGGGCCAGGTGCCTAGAGAGAATCATCATCCAAATTTGTACTGCACATCAGTCTTGAGTCCTCTATCTTGATCTTGAAAATAGAGTGATTCGTCGTCAAAATCAACATGTAAAGTACAGTCAGTAAAGAACTGTTAGAATGAAACACGTCAGTCAATATAAGACCTAATTGTAGGTTGTACTCGCAAGTTAGGTTATTATAATAACCATAAACTAAACAGGAAACCGATGAAACCCAAGGTCAGTAGCGTGTCTCGAGTTAACCATTGATCATACGCAGAACATGCCCTACGCTGGATACATCTCTACTGTACTGAATTAGTTGGGAGACATGGAGGCATACTGTGGAATCATTTTAATTCGTGGGGGCCAATGTTTGTGGGTAAACAAAATTTTGCTGGTTTGTGGGGACGTAATTTCGTGTGTAATTGATATTTAATGTGAACGGCATAATATTTATAAAGATTAATTAGGAAAATAAAACATGTTCGTGGGACGTTAATTTCGTGGGTAGAGTGACCCACGAACATTGGTCCCCCACGAACAATGATGATTCCTCAAGTAACCAACAAAATGCCAACAAAAATAATATGCATGTAGACGTTTTGATACCACCTCTGATTTATCCAGGGGTCTGTGTTTGCCCCCCAGAAGTGGGATAAGCTACCTAGGAGGAGTAAGTTTTCATCCCCTATCGACCGGTCACTCTCGACGTGAGCCTATTGTCTTGATCGGATAAACGGAGTAATCCGTAGTCAAATTCTGTGTATAAAGAACGGCATAACAATTGCAATGAATCACGGCAGATAACATTTGACCCAATGATAGGTTGTATGAACAAACTAGATCGTTATAACGACCATATAATTTGCGAAATTCTGAATTTAAACGTGACTGTTGAAAACCCTGCAAGAACAACGTGTATGTAAGTAGCCTGTCTCAATTCAAATATTCCACAGGTATTGTCTATACGCACAACAAACATTTCTTTCTAAAATGCATTACGTATACGTGTAGTACTACACAAAAATTTATCTTAAACGCGGGGGGGGGGGGGGGGGTCGTAAGAGTAATCTGACGCCTTGCAAAATACGTGAAATCAGTTCGGTTTTCCGCGTAATCGACAATCGATTTCACGTAATGAGCAAGCTCAAGAAGAAGTTCAACATTTCTACGTGTTTCAAGCAAAGTGTTGCTCATTTCATGTAATCGGCTGCTCGTTGCCGACTACGTGAATTTGGCAACGCGCTTGCCAAATACACGAAAAAAGCAATTTCACGAATTTGGCATATAAATATATAAATAAAGGCAAAGAAAACGAACAGTGTGTATACGTGTATGTATATATCCACTACTTACAATTCTACAATGTACAGTGTATATTGCTCCGAGTTAATCGATAAAGGTAGAGTATAGTTTCATTTGAATGTCAGCAATTCATTTACCTTTATTCGGTTTAGTATAATTTTAAGCGATTAATATATCTAGAGAATGTACATAAAAAAGGACGAATCCCTCATGACTCTTCTGCACCAAGAAAATATTTTTGCAATCCAGAGCACAATTAATGATCTAACAGAACTCGTAAACGTTGTCATATTTTAAACTAATTTTAGGGGAAAATGAAATGATCATTTCAGATAAAATACAATAAAATTAATGCCACCTACCAAGAACCATAAATGATATCATGTTTGCAACTTAGAAAAGTATGGTGGGATCGGTGGGTTTTTTTTTATTTGTAGGTTTCAATATCACATATAATTTGACAGTGTTATAATCCATACTGTATGTATTTGCCTAAAGGTAAGTACGTTTAGCACTGGAGGTTGTTGTTAGTAATTAAATAACTGGATCTGTTTCAGGTGCCGCCGGGGGAACTGATTGTCTACGATTTAAAATGTGCATACTGTAATGTATTAATTTCGCTCCTTATTTTGTAGCTTGCCTGGGATCGACGAAGCTTTTTCGAATCAAAACCTGTAATGCATAAACAAGTGAAAATAACGAACTTCGATCATTCTCATAAATCGTACAAAGAAAGACAAACATGGACTTGCAAAGATCCCCTTTAGGATTCGGATTAGAATACAAGTGTAGGTCATCAGTACCAATTACTTGTCGTTAGAGGCGACTAAATGGGACGGTCCTTCAATTGAAACCACAAAAATCCGAAGTCACTTGCCACAGCAGGTGTAGAACAACTAGAAATACTGTGAGTAAAACTCCCAAAGGAGACCCCCCCCCCCCCCGCCACCCACATAATATTTATGCTCACGTGAGTCACTACAGCTTGAACAAAGAAGATATGGCCCGGACAGAATTCCATGTTTAAAAAACCTGACCAGTTCGACCTTGAGGTCAAGGTTATACAGAGCTCACGAATGTACGTGACATATCCTTCCATGGTGATACATCCTCTCATGGTGAGACACCCACATGCCAAATATAATCAAAGTTAGAGAATTATACATTTGACCTTGAGGTCAAATTTCAAGGTAATATATAGGTCATGAATGTATGCGCCACATCCTCTCATATTGATACACCGATATGCTACAGTGTAGTTATGGTATGCCTACGTCAAAGAACAAATAAGTTATGGCCTGGACACGAATCTGCACACACACACAGACATAGTACATGACGCATCGTCTTATGGTGATGCATCCATGTACTAAATATAGAATGCCTATGGCAACGAACAAAGAAGTTATGGCCCAGACACGAATTCATGTTAAAAACCTTATAATTTTGACCTAAAGGTCAAGGCCATACAGAGGTAATGATATACGCGACACATCGTCTCATAGTGATACACCCATGTGCCAAATATGGTATGCCTACCACAAAGAAGTTATGGCCCGGACACGAATCTGCACAGACGGACAGACAGACAGAGTGATTCCTATATACCCCCCCCCCCCAACTTGTTTGTGGGGGTATAATAAAGATCCCGTTCTCTTTCTCTCTGTTCAAGCGCCGAGCATAGGCCTAAAATATTCAGCCCTTCACCCGAAATGGTGGCGTTTCCATTAGTAAAAGATTCTCTAGCGCGACGTTAAACAACACACAATCAGCCATCTAAGGATAGATTGTATTTTAAAATTAGACTACCATTGAATTTACGAAACGCTGACTTTGTACGAGACTGTTGAAACTTGTGCAAAAGTAATCTGTCTCGATTTAAAACTTGATGTTACGCAGAACAAGCTCTTGTGTATCGAATCCGTTGAGAGACATAAATTACCATAGCTGCACATCCAGTAAATTAACTTGTGAGTATTTTTTTTTTAAATCATGAGGTTATTTTATCAGAGGGTCCTTGCAATTGGTGTAAATATGATATATTAGTATATACAATGGGTAACCCTGTCACGGGCTCCATGGGAAGATAATGTACATGTATGTACCAGGAACAGACTTCGCCAATGGAATCTTGGGTAACTTATGCTTGCGTCGGCACATAGATATAGTGGTTTCTCGAAAGGTTTTCCGTGTAGAACATCGGAAATATTGCAAACCACAAAACACGCGTTTCAAATAATTCATATATTCTCACATTGGTAAAACTTTTTGTCAAAGTGTCGACCAAAGTTTAAAAATAGAAGTGGTTACCAATCCATGTTTATCGTTTCATGTGTAACCAAAGATGGTGCAAGTCGTGATAATCAACGCCTGAACTAGAATGAGATGACATTTAAGGGCGAAATGCGGAACAATTTGATTAAGACCAACAACAACAAAAAATGGAGATGCATAACCTTTTCCCAGATCTTATAAATTTAACCAAGTTTTTTTTAAATTGATTTCATTTTCAAGAAGAAGAAAAAACTTAAAGGATTTTCTGGAAATATGCCGCAATGTTTTAACTCGGACAAAGCTATAGTTAATATTGCAGATAGCAATTTTTACTTTTTGGCTTCCTTCATAAATCCCCGCATTATAAAATTTCAGATACATCTAAAATAGTTGAAAAACGCTAATTCTCAATTACTTCAAAAATAAATTTAAAATGATTATTTAACACCTTCCCAAATACTATTTAACCAGAGAAGTAAAATCGGACAAAATGATTCACATTTATTAAACCCATGACTGTTGTTTTAGAGTTGAACAGCAACATGAATTCTGGTGGAATGGAAAGTGAAAACTTCCTCCTAACATTTATTTCAATTTGAAGTTTTACATGAACATATATGGTAACATTCTTTCTGAAGTTTGGACTATGATTCTGAGACCAGAAAGGTGAAACATCACATTAAAATATTTAAGAAAGATCTTTGGCAGTCTTTTGTAGAACACAGTACGCATTCTTACACCCCACCTGCATCAAACAAAGGTGTGACCACTACACGGGAACATGCAATCTAATTGAAATTAATTGTTACATGGACTCGCATGCAAGTGAATCAATGAAATTGAGTAAACATCGGAAGTCTCAATAAAATTTGTCCATCAACTTGCGGCATCTAGTTTCAGCAGTGAATGACAGGATGAACTGGGATTTTCCTGGTGCACCTTTGTGTGGGGTGACTACTGAGCGTTGTGGCCCATAGGCTTATTTTGGTTAAATTTTCTGTTTTGACGTAGCGACACTAAAATCATTTCTACGGCTGTCATTCTAAACATTGTTAAGAATAGACAAATGCAAGTTGGGGTGTTTTTTTAAATAAAAACTTGCATAACTGTCTTAGATTGTGAAAGTACGAACATTTGTAACAGTATGGTTAACAACACGTCTTTCAGTAATCGTGATATATGGACCATTTATTATCTTCTAGCGACAGGTCTTAAGGAAATATCTACAGCTCCCCAGCCTACTGTGCGGAATTGTATGACGAAGTGGCAAAGTCAAGAAACCAGCACACCCATTTCCCTCTCATTTTATGAAAACTAGAATCCCGTTGATATCTTTTATCAGACAAAAAAAAATAAAGACACTAAAAATCTTTCCTCTTAATGAGAACATTCACTTTTGACGTGCATTTAGACAAGCAATTGCACCTCACCGTAAAAGCTTACGACCTTCAAATGTCTGGTTGCTACCTGAAATGTGCAAATAAGTTTGTTTATTTAACAAGACTTGCAATTAGTGACAATTACACCGAAATATTTCCTTACAATTTCCATGATTCGAAGACCATAAATTTCTGTCTAGTTATTTTTGGCACAGATGTCCAACCATGGCAGAAAGATTTATGCTGGAAGCATACACTCGGGTAATGCGTAATTTAGTGCGTTAGATAATTCCTGAGATATTATCATCCAGTATATTCATACTTACATGTACTTTCTGTAAACCCTCACTTGTTGACCTATACAGGCGTTTTATAATGACTACATGATAAGATGGATTTGTACACATGCAACACTACGTACCAAGTATCTGAAACAGTAGTCATTAGGTATTCATCATGACCAAATGACCTTAAAACAGGACCATGTCACAGGTTTCGTAAAAGCAATATTTACTTGTACATTAACACGTTTCCATTATAAACTTATGTCCGGAAAGTCTCTCTCTCTCTCTCTCTCTCTTTCTCTCTCTCTCTCTTCCGTGGGGATCCGGGTTGGAATAAGCTTGGCGTATGGGTCGACTAAATGGGCGGTCCTTCGGATGAGACCGCAATACCCGAGGCTCAATGTCACAACAGGTGAGGCACGATAAAAATCCCTCCCTGCTCAAAGGCGGCTTATTAGACCGTAAGCTGCGAGCTAGACCTAAAATTTGCAGCCCTTCACCGCGTCTCCATATGAGTGGAAAATCTCTAGTGGGACGTTGAACAACATACAATCTCTTTCTCTCTCTCTCTCTCAATCTCAACATTCTGTAGTCCTGAAAAAGGGACAAGTCATTCTGAAAATTTCATAATTCATAGCAGCGTGTGATCAGCGCCCTAGTCCGAACGACCACCTAGGCAAGTCAATAAGTAACCATGGGCGTAGGACTGTTTTTGAAGGGAGGGGGCTTTTAACATCAATGAATGGGGAGGGGGCAAACTTCTAAAAATCACTGAATGTGGGGAGCAAACTTCTAAAATAATGTGACAAGCAAAAAAAGTAATAGAACAATACTGAGTGGGGGGGGGGGACTTCTAAATTCACTGAATAGGGGGGGCGGGGGAGGGGGGGACAAACACTTCTAAATTATGTGACGATGCAAAAAAGCTACTTAACAAAAAGTGGGAGGGACGACAAAAACATACTCCCCCCCCCCTTTCAAAAAGGGGGGAGGACAATTGGCCCGCCTCCTGCGCCCATGTTACTCGCTTTCGATGACGATGGAATTCTCGCTAACCTGTAACAGCTACATGATTATTGAAAATGGAAATAAGAGCCATACCACGTGCACTGTAAGGATTTCTGTTTATGACACCAATGAAATGTACATCTTCGGCTCTTGTGTGTTTCTCATTTGTATAATTCGTGCTATTATATATGAGCCTTATATAATTTCCTTCTGCAGATATGCATGTATGCAAATATGTTTTGTCGCGTTATGATTAAACGGTATTAAAAAGTAGCAATGGAATTTAACCATGTTAAAACATTTGCAATATCAAACTGCATCATTCGTTGTTACGACACAAGGCATGACAACAATGAAATCAATAATTTGAAATACAATGCAGTACTGTCACGTGCAACATAATGACGGTAAACGTAAATTCAGAGAGGTACACCTTTCACACGAGGATCCGGGTGAGAATACATGGAGGTCCTTCAGTGTCCTTTGCTTGTCGTAAGAGGCGACTAAATGGAGCGTTTCTTCGGATGAGACTGCATAAACCGAGGGCCCGTGTCACAGCAGGTATAGCACGATCTTAAGGATCCCTCCCTGCTCAAAGGCCCTAAGTGCCGAGCATAGGCCCCTGGATTAGGACTTTGTCTCAGTGGCAATCCAAGTGACCTAGGGCCATAATTATGCACACTTTATTTGTCAACTCCCAGTTACAAAATGGGAACTACTGAGAATGAGAACGCTTAGCTGTTGGTGGGTTATCTGCGGTGGATATGATGCAGTTTTTGAAGTTACAAGCTGGTTTGACTCGTAGAGATGCCCACATTGGTCACTCTCTCAGCTCTTGGTTCTCGTTACGCGCAAGCTGAGTCTTGGACCAAAGTTTCCAGATGATGGAAGGACATTTCAAATGTTCATGTAAATATGTATACTTTTCCGGCAAGACGAACCAATGTAACTCTTGCTGTGATGAATTTACATTTTAAAGACTAATCATTATGTCATAAGTAGAGCCAGAAATAGAACGTCACCTGTGGCACTGCCGGGCCTCAGCATAGAAACGATACAACCCTGATAAATGTCTGCACGGTGCGTGACAGAAGGGCTTTCCAGGGACACACTTACCATAGTTGTGAGTTGCACTTTTCTGTAAAACTTCAGTTTTGACATGACAATTATACCAGCTTTACAAACAACGTTATAACCATCCACCAGCATTCTGACAACCAAACCTTGACATGATTAGACCAGCCCTCCCCTAATGCAATATCTCGCGTTTTTCGACAGAAAATGTTAATGACCGCTCAGAAGATGACAGTTTACTACCTATGTATTTAGATTTTATTTTTATCACATTTGTCAGAGAGAATCTCCTCAAAGTTTAGGTTGGGTGAATTATTCTTATAAACTGCCATGATGGTGAAAATTTCCACGCGTTTTTAAGTAATAACATGTCACAGAAGGAATACATTTTCATAATTGCTGCTGGAGTTGTAATCGTAATTGAAAAAAATGTCCAAGTTTAATTAAAGTTATAAAGACCACATTTAAAAAAATATCCATCATTTTGTCCTTTTAATCACCAAACCTCACGCACAATCATCTTCATTATACATTAGACACTTAAGGACAAGTATAATAAATCAATTTAAAAACACATTGTTTGTTTTGTCTATTAATGTCACTCAATAGGAAAATAAAAGTTACATGAGTTAATATCGTGTACTAAAAAAAATTGTTTTGTCAATGTTTCGGACCTGATTTTATGTTATTTACAGTGTATGCCGGTCGCGGTGGCTCAGTGGTAGAGCTCTCGCCTCGTGATCGGGAAGTCGTGCGTTCGACCCTATGCTCGCACCCGGCCGCGTCATACCCAAGACGTTAAAATAGGTAATGATAAGAGCTCGGCATTTAGAAGTGAGAATTGTTCGGATATGACCTTAAAACGAAGGTCCCATGTCGCTGCAGGTGCGGCACGCAAAAGAAACATTACTGCCAAAAGCCATGAGTGCTAAGCATAGGTATCAATTTTTGCCTCCCTTCACAGGCAATGGTGACGTCTCCATATGAGTGAAATATTCACAATAAATACCCGTAATCAATCAATCGACGGTTGAAACCAGTTTGATTATGAAACTTCCAACTCGTCCCACTTCAATAATTCATTTTTACACTCTTTTTAACTAACCCAATCGCATGTTACACAGATGCAATTTGCAATGTGATCGATGAAATAAACCTTGATATAATGCGTATTGCCCAATATACATGTACCAGCATGCATATAATAATTAGTTTCAATATCCACATTGACAGGTCCCCGTGGGGGCCCGGGTTAGAATAGGTCCCCAGCATCTCCTTGCGTGTCGTAAGAGGCGATTGAATGGGGCGGTCATTCGGATGAGACCGGAAAAACCGATGCCCCGTGTCACAGCAGGTGTGGCACGAAAAAGATCCCTCCCTGCTCAAAGGCCCTGAGTGCCGAGCATAGGCCTAAATTTTGCAGCCCTTCACCGGCAAATGGTGACGTCTCCATATGAGTGAAATATTCTCGAGTGGGACGTAAAACAGTAAATAATCAATCAATCAACCACATTGACAGGATTTTGCTAAGCGTCTTATATAGAGTTGGAAGATTGCATGGAAGACAATGAGGTATACATGAAGACAATAACGAAAATTATTACCAAGGCAACGACGGAAGTATTGGGACACTCTATCCTAGATATACAAAGGAAGGAATTTACCGATATGACACACCCCCCCCCCCCCCCCATTTTGTAAACTTTAATCACTTTTAAAATGAAAAAAAAGACTATAATGCATGCAAGTATATTGGATTCCTAAGAAATTGCTTGAAGGCAGGATTTCTCTTTCACAACCACTTGAAAGCTTCCTTGGCTCGACCTCAACAGCTCTCGGACACTAGAACTACAATAGTGTAAAGTGTATCATGTACAGCATACAGTCTTAAATAAGTCAACTTTCCTGCCCTACACTATCTATTTTATTGCAAATATCTTTAGTTTTGAAAAAAGTTTGATCTGATATTATTATTACATGTACCCGCTATGAAATTTTAACCAATTAGTGAAGATTTTTAAAACGTTGACAACAATATTAATTGCAGAAATATGACTACTGGAACTTAAGCATCAACTTTTGTGCACTCCATTTTTAGAAAAAAAATAATTCCTTGTATGGGTGTTGTAGCGTTCTTACCGTCATATAATACAGCATGTATGGCTGCTCTAGAAACAATGAAGACCCTAAGACCAAAACACCGCAGATGTTTGTATTGTTAATGGTGTAAAAGTTAACTACAAATTGACCCGAGAAAATTTTCTGAATTAATGCAATTTAGAATTGTCTGTATGTCTACGTCCCACTCGAGAGATTTCGTCACTGTTGTAAGGACGACACCTTAGGATGGAGCGACACATAGTACATGTACGCCTGGCGCTCACGGCTATAGCAGTTACATGCAAGGACTTTTTTGTAATATCGTGTCAACACATACTGCGACAAACCTGCGATTTGAAGACCATTTCCAAAAGACCCGTGACTTTCACGGTTAATCGCTAACTACACAAGACGTCTTGAAAATAAAAAGTAAATAAATAAATAAAAACGAATCATCCATGCCCAATTCCTTATTCTACGCATATTAGCATAGTACATGTATATAACTTTCAATTGATGAAGGGAGGGGGTTATGGAAAGCCATATGGGACCTCCAGGGTCAGGCCTATATAATCCATTGTTTTTAACCCTGGCCACCCCATGTTGTATCCTGGCCATGTACACCCTGGCCATATGGGACCCCCCCCCCCCAGGGTCAGGGTCTATGTTAACCCTGGACATGTTATGTTGCATCCTGGCCATGTACATCCTGACCTTCCCACCATATAATATGGAAATCCATATGGGACCCCCAGGGTCAGAAGATGAAAGAGACACTATACAGTAAACGTACAATCACTAAGACCATAAACGTGTTCTATACCTCTTTCCATACTTTCCATTCCATTTCATTTTACATTCTATTTATTGTTTCAACTATATTTTGTTTCATTCATTGTACTGAATTTCTTATGGGTGTTCTGTCCTCTCCCACATACAAGCAACATCTCTCTCTATCTATCTTTTACCTATCTTTCTATTATTTTTTTTTTACAAAAGTGTGACGATAACAACCATTGATCAGACTTATAAATCATGATACAACGACAACAAAATCAGGACGGGGAAACAGACCCTTGAAAGCACAGCGGTGGTATTAAGTACATCTACCTACATGTAGGAGGAGTGAGCATCCCCTGTTGACCGTTCACGCTCATGTCTTGATGAGGTAAACATATTCATATAAATAAACAATATTAATTGATGGGCCTGGGCAGCAGGCTTAGCCTCCACGAGTCCCCTCCTTAATGACCATACAAGCTACATGTACAAAATTGTATAACTTTTGTAATTGATATGTATTAATAATTAACTACTGTATGATATTTGAACATAGTGCACTTAAGTCTTTAAGGTAGCTCACTACACCAAAATTTAATCAATGATTCGTTTAAGCACCTTTCAAGAAGCAGTTTCGCCATCGAAAAAGTAATACAAGCTCTCAATTATTTTATATGAATTTTTTGTGATTTTTGCAAAGAAAACAACTTTTTCATTATTCCGGGAAAAATCACAAAAAATTCATATAAAATAATTGAGAGCTTGTATTACTTTTTCGAAGGAGAAATCATGCCTCTTGAAAGGTGCTTAAATGAATCAGAAATAAAATGTTGATGTAATGAGCCTCCTTAATGTTACTTATACAAGTATAATATAATATGGTACCGGTCATATACATTATCTAATTTATTTGAAGTTTGCTAAGTGCTATAAATTTGTGCACAAGTTCAAAGAGAGTTTTTTTTTTTTTTTTTTTTTTTTTTTGGTGTCGAACTCAATATATCAGGATCTCCAATGCAATAATTTTTATAAGGAAGTAAAGATTTGCATCCTCACGGTAATTGAAAAGTCAAGGTCAACTACAAGACCGACACCATAGACAATAAGTTACACCATAACAATAAATTACACCATAGACAATTAGTTGTAGGCAAAATTATAATACTAAGCATTAGTAAACATAACAAGTCGAGACAACCAAAAAATACGAGGCAAACGACAAAGACATAAAACGAGAAAACAAATGGATGCCAGTGGAGGGAGGGGGGTAGTAGTTATAAACAAACAAGAACATAGGTATACAGGCGCATCAAAATGATGCAGTGGATAAATTAAGATACGAAACAGCACTAAAAACGAACACCCGATACCTAGAAGTGTCAGATTAGTACATATACACACTACTATCCATTATAGTAATATCAGAATGATTTCGGAAAACGTTGGTGAATAATCTAGTTATGGTGAACCGTATAATACAGTAACACTGATATATGACCTCTATATAGTATACATGTACCTGATCGAGATGAAAGGCTCACTGCAGGTGTGACCAGTCGACTGGGGATACTTGCTTCTCCAGGGCACCTGATCCCACCTCTGGTATGTCCAGGGGTCGATTGTGTTTGCCCTACTCTTAGTTGATCGCCGTTCGTTGTCATTGTCTTTTAATAATGCCGTGAAACAACGTTACACGGGTTTTTATGTTCCGAATCATTTTCTCTTCAGTGACGTCATTATTACCAAAAAAATTATAAATAGTCCCCGGTTTTGGGTTGGGTTTTTTTCCCCTCTTTTTTTTTTAATATGTTACTGTACATCATGTCACTTTATACACATTTTGAAGTACTAATGCTACTTACACACATGCATGTGCACACTACATATCTTCTTTAATGTATTCTGCCGACAATTAGTATTTCATTCATGGCTACTGAAATATATAAATTATGTGGGTTGCTTTGTACGAATGTTTAAGAATGGGAACTGATGAAAAACTATGATATACTGCCTTTTAGGGCAGGTGCGAGGAGTTGTGTAGTGCAGCACGTGTCGAATACTACAGACCCATTCGTTTTTGTTGCGGAACGCGCAGGTAATACTTGAGAAATTTTCTTGAATCAGGCAATATTTATCTTCTGTCATTTATTTCGCTTTGAATTTTTGACTGATAAAATCAGCTGTTGGAACAGTTTTCTGATGCGATTATTGGCTGAAGAGAAAAAATCAATTCAGTTTTCACAGAATACAAGTTGTCTACCCTTGTACAAG
Source organism: Ostrea lurida (assembly GCA_903981925.1). Lineage (NCBI taxonomy): Eukaryota > Metazoa > Mollusca > Bivalvia > Ostreida > Ostreidae > Ostrea > Ostrea lurida. The sequence continues at coordinate 21,596 of CAJDSM010014320.1, forward strand.
TAGGAATGCAAATGAAGTTTACTTCAAATTTGTTTTAAATCTCTGTCGTAATTGATTGATACCAGTTGTGCTGTGTACCTATAACCTTAATTGTTAATGACTGCTAATCAATCCTTATTCAATCAACACTAACGAACACTTACAGACGACGATCGTAGATTTTCTATACACAAAAATAGAAACATTAGAAAATAGAATCAATCAAAACACTTTAATTCCATAAATATAAAATGTGACATTCTAAAAGCGAAACAAAAATCCGTTTCTGACGTGCGCCACGAAAATCGGGATATGATTCCGAATTTATTCTCAATTATTAAATTATAAGACTGACCTTTACTTTTCACGTCAACAAGTGGGTGGAGACAAATTATAAAATATAGAGAGACTTTTGTTAAAATGTCTAAAAGCACAACATGCAACAGTAAAAATGGTTTGAAAAATGTCTTGGAATGAATTATTCAATATCGAAGCGTTACCGGTTTTCCTCATTCGTGTTTATTTTCGTGGTAACATAACGCAAAACTACACACGTAAGAGTACTGTGATGTCACAATGGGTATTAAGTTGATCATATATATATTGTATATATATTTCAAATTTCTAATTTTCCAAATCGTTTTGGGGGTATTATGTATGTCTTACCTCAAATTATGAACACCTAAAGGTATATAAAAGTTTGTAGTGTTTTAAATTATTGCGTCTGTATGGAATAAACTTTTCTGCTAAGTGTATGCATGAGCAAATGTGTAGTTGGGGGGGGGGGGGTCAATACATTGATTGACCAATGAAAACAATTTTGGCTTTTCGTCATATAAAGAAATTTTTAACTTCAAAATCTTTGGATGAAAATAATAAAATTGATATATACAATAAATTGTAGGCTGAACTGTTGTAAGCAGCTGGTGGATGACGATCACGTGATTTAATTACATTATACATGTATATAATATATTCATCAGCAGGTCATGATGAAGACAGTTCTATATTTTAAATCAATTCATTCATCTTACACTCATCAATACGTGGTGACATATTTAGAGAGAAATGCTACGTAGTTCAGATAATTAAATTTTATTCATTAGATTGTGTTCCTGTTTTTTTTTTTCACAGATTCTGCCATGAAATAATTTTAATACAATCTTATTTTTATTTTATGGCACTACTGCCTGTCTTTCTGATAGCTATGAGCTTATTGTGTATATCAGCCGTAAAAATTGATTCTGTTTGACTTGTTATAAAGATTTGAAAAATATCAATGCTTCTGCATGGTTGATAAGAATGCAATTTGAAATTTGTGAATTACCCGCAACACCTGAGGTGACGATGATTGAAGAAGCAAATGTAATATCAGAGTATTGCAGATTGTGGGGGTACTTCAAGACATTACTGTGTCATATCGTGGTACTTACATTTCCTTAATAAGCTAGTATTTTAATTAACCTATACACGCTCCTTTGGGCTTTCTTTTGGTTCAAAGTTCTGCTGGCTGTGGAATGTTCTCTACTTGTGGAATATCGTTTTTGTTTAGACAGCCATTTCCATTGCAACAATTGCAAGCCCCGCACGTCAAGATCTTGATACAAAGCAAACAAACAAATCTGCAGGAACTCGCTCGATCCGTTGGAGCTAGCTGTATCAGTGTCTCAACCAAAACATATACATATGCTTCTTCAATTATCTTGTTTGCTTTTCTAGAAAGCAATATCCCAACCAAGTAAAAAGAAAAAAATAACCCTCAAGACGTTTTTTGAAGTATGCATACTTGTAAAAACTATGAGAAAACCAATGCGATGTTCTTTTTGCTTACATAAACGGGAGGTGAATGTAGAAGTGAGATTCCCTGCTCCGTCAGCGCGCTGTCAATCCAATCCTCTCAAGGCGAAGCATGCATTGTTTCCTGGGACTCGTCAGTTTCAAACACGTCCAGATGGGACCCCCGAACCCAGCTGCTCGAACACTCAGGAAAAGGTGATACAGTAAACAGTTTTCCATCATGTACATAGAAAAAAACTTTTGTGAACTTTTCTCGTAACCTTTGTTTGGCCAATATTACCGATCAAATTCTTGATACCACTCGTGATGTTCATTTTGTGTTAAAGATTCTTTTTTTAATCACTTAAGCTATACATTTTGTAATGTGTCGTCATTCTTAGTAATAAATTTAATAATGATGGAGTATAATTTAATTGTCTTCTAGAGAGAGAGAGAGAGAGAGATAGAGAGAGAGAGAGAGAGATGTATTGGTTCTTGTAAGTTAAACAAATTTTAATAGGAAATGAATCAACGGTTTTGTAATTTTTTCTTTTCAGTTTATTCTTTGACTTCAGTCAAATATTCTCCTAACGACAGCAATCCAGTAAACCCAGGACACAAATCGCTCGAAATTGAAAAATAGATATAAAAATATACCGCTATTTAGCAAAACCAAAGGCAAAATCGTTTTATTTCTTTATTTATTTATTTTTTTTTTTCGTTTTTACATAACTTAAGACATAAAAGAACTTTAATCTGTCTGGAATTCTTTTAACATTTGAAGAAAAGGATTATTTGTTTTCTTAAGGGAAAAAAAGGAATAAAATATCCAATAAATATCACTGTATAATGCAATCGCAAATTAGCAATGATTTTACAGTGTATTATATGTAGTGTGTACATATAGACTGAATAAATAATGTTATCGACCAATATTTCCTGTATCATTCCCAGCCTTCAAATTTGTGACAGTTTCGTAAGAAAGAGGGATGATAAGAAATTCAAAAGCACAATTTATCTATATACATGTATATACCGGTAACGTATTGAGGGTAGAATGGAAGACCGAGTGCGTGGCTGCAGATATTTCATTTCGTTTGTTATCTATCGTTTCTCTGTTTAATTATTAACACGTCCGGAACAGTATTGGAATTAATTGCTGTTTTTCTTTCAAAATTGTCCACTCATCATTAGATGTTTGTGATTCTGTATATCCCACGATGATACGAGATTTTGTACATCACAAGAGTTGGGCATCAAATTGTGTTTAATTTACAAATAGTCTTACATTTCAGTATATTGTAAATCATATTCTAAATGACTTGTATTTCTATTCTGGGAATTTTAAGGTATGCTCACAATTTCTTGAGATACGTTCTATCGCCAGCAAGAGACACATTTTGTATTGTTAGAAGACAACAGGGCTGTTTTTTATGTTAATTTTTTGGGTGGTTTTTTCTTCTTCTTCTTTTCTTTTTTAATCGGTGGATTTTTAATGTATTTATTGGTGGTGGGTTGTTTGTTGTTTTATTTTCATCTGTTGATTTGTTTCTTTTATTTTCCTTTTGTTTAGATTATTTTTTTTTTCTTTTTTATTCAGGGTGTTGTTGGTTTGTTTTTTGGTTTTTTTGGTTTTTTTTAATAATATCAACAGTATCTACATTTCTATTGTTCTTTTGCGTAATTTTCATTTCTATTTAATTATATGAAAATTCTAAAACATCGTGCTGAGAGAGCACTTTTATTTATGTTTGTTACAATTTTAAGTTTTGTTTAATAACAATTATGTGGTGATTTCGTTTATGCCATTAATATTGGAATATTCTGTGTCTGTACCACTAAAGAGTAGATATTACAAAGAAAATATTGTCTGATCATGTTTGCAATAAATATATTTTTTTTAGATTTAGCAGTCACTATCTGACAATGCAAATAATAATATTTGCTTTGATAAATAAACACCAAAAAAAGTTGATTTTTTGTATTTTTATTATTTCATAAGTATTTAAGTAAAAATCAGTTGTGTTCTCCGAGACATAAGTGAAATATTGAAAGAAAATATAGCCATAGACATACTCATTGAGCAAGAATAAAAATAACAGAAATGCAAACATCAACAAAAAGTTCTACATAATATCAAACCGGTATAATACTTATGAACAATCAACAAAAAAATGTAAAATTGACACCGAAAACAATGCAACTAATACAAAATAATTCTCCCGTTGCGAACCTCTGGTACTATGAAATCAAGTTCGCTACACTTCAGTTGAACAACCAATCGCAATCAAGCATATAATATGAATGCTTTATCTAGCACCTACAAATTCGCCTCGAATTGATTGGCATACAGAAATTGAGGGTCTGTCTGGGAATTGTTGGGAACAAAACAGAAAGGCATAAGTGATAAGAAAAGGGCATTTAAAGCCATTAACTCGAGGAGAGAAAAAAACATCAGACAAAAACTGAGGTTCAAGGAATATCTTTGGCGTTAAATGATATTAATTATGCAAATTTGCGTGTCATGTGATGAAATTTAATAAGCAATAATTCTCAGCTGTACAATTCATAGATATAAATAATACTTGTGTGGCTAAAAAAGCACGATTTCCCAATAGCTAACCTAGGATTAGGAAATGTGAGATCTAATCACGGTCTCTGAATCGCATGGGTCGCGGACAGTGAGCCGGGGGAGCTGGTACCCTTTATTTTACGCGCAGATCAAGATAAAAAACATTTCGTCTCAATTCAGCGATTTAAAGACTTCATTGTACAAATACCTCTCGCATTTTCTATTACTGTGGTCTCGATTTGTATACGTAGCGGGGGGAAATTATAAAAGAGCATTTTATTTTGAAAAAATCATACCCTCCTTTTGAACAGCAGATCTAGAAATGCATGAGTTATTATGATGAAACATATCGATAACACTTCATTTGAAACAGGTTATTGTTTTTATGACATGTGTAGTTTTGAACTAAAACAAAATCTGAACACTTCTGTCGAATGCAAATCATAAATAAGCTACGAGGAGTTGTCGGCAACAATTAACATTAACAATCCTGGCCACTTCAGACCAGAGAAGTTAGCTTATTATTACCCGTTCTCCCAACTCACCATAAAAAAAAAGAAAAGGAATGAAAAGAGATGTAAAACAAGATAACAACAACGTCTTACAACAATAAAAATCCCGGCATCTGAAACCATACCGCATCGACAACTGTTGTATCGGAGGCTCATACACGGTTTTAATTGGCTATATCGCTTGGTACTCCGGTTGTTGTGAATTAAAATACTCACTAAAAATACTCGTAAAATCGCTGGCCGAGCTGGCCTCATTGTAGCTATTGGCGAGTGGGTATTGATCAGAACCATAATGGGGCTCAATGCCATGTCCGGCAGGGGCCCGACCTATAGAATCGTTAGAGCGATGTAGAGAACGAGAGGGCGACTGACATATTGAAGAATTTACGACTTGATTGACACCTTCCGAAAGGCTTTCCCTGTAATTGATTCCATAAAGCGAAGTTGATGAGTGTTGGTCTATTCCGGGCATCTGTTGGGGATAAACCGAAGATTTGGTCATATACCTAGAATTAAAATGGCGGTTTGGAAGACCAGACATCTCGTTCTCCCGAGGATTGAAATTATTGACCCTAGAAAAGTTAGGCGAATACAAATGATTTCCATTCATACCAAAGCCAATTCTGTTATTGTGATAATTGGTATTGGGAGAATTGAGCGGATTTGCACCGTCGTAAGTCCATGAGTTAAATCCATTTCCGCCAAATCTCCCCGCTCTGTGACCAGAATCTTCAGGACTATCGTAGAAGTTCTCGGTGGAACTGTGCTGATTGTAGGCAGTTGGCTGTTTTTGTACGTAATTCAAGTTATTTGGGTATAACGGCTGATAAGACGAGGGGTTTGAATCATGACCATTGTAGCTTTGAAAGACATAGTTTCCTTCCATGACAGACGTATTATTAGTGTGCATGGCGTGCCCCGGGTCCTTAGTCACGGGCGACGTACACTCGGGAGATCGCATGGTCGGGTGTGAACCTTTGTTCGAGTTCATTGTGTCCACGCACGAACTCTCGACATCGGTCATCTTTCCACACAAACTTTTCGACATTATTCCGGTCGACGGACAATTGAGACTAGACTTTGACACCACCTCGCTTTCACTGATAATTTTATCCACTAAATCCACAGGTCTGACGTCAGCAGAACCCAGAGGTGATGACGCAATCGGTGGCGTAGGCAGCATGTTTGAAGTAGCCGATAGGGGGCTATTGATGCTTTGAACACTTCCTATGGGGGAGCGCTGTTGATAATCAGACATATCAGACACATTTGACCGTCGTGCATCGGAGAATCTATCCCGTCCAGATAACATCGTGAGTTCCACAACATCGGATCCTTCTGGTTTCACCATAAGCCTGTCCGCGCTGAGTGGCCGTCTGTGTTGCTCGTTATCACATTCCATGCCGGTATTCATTCCATCCTGTGAAGACTTGTCGGCAGAATTACACGTATCCTCCCGATTGTCGCTACAACTTTCATAACTTTCCTGTCTGTCCATTCGATCACAGCTTTCATCGGATGACGTCGGACTGTCTAGATTTCCATCGAACGTCATCGACTTGAAATCTGACTCTGCTTTCTGCCGTTGAGACTGAGTTTGTCGTTTGTATTTCATTCTCCGATTTTGAAACCACACTTTTACCTTCAAGCAAAAAATCAAAATGATAAGCTATTATTGAACATTTAAAACCTTGAAATTTACTTTTATTAAAACCATCTCATAAAATGAATATTGCTCAACAATAATAAGTGTAACTGAAAGATTTAGAATTTTACATCGTTTTAAAACAGTTTCACCACTATAAATTGATGAATATCTACAAAAAATACCATTTATGTAAAATAATATAAAAACTTATTTTTTCAATAAATGCAAGGAATTTATCATTTTCCATCATCAGATTTGTTAAATAATAATACTCCATGTCCGAAGATTTGATGATGTACATTATTTTTAAATCATATCTTTTACATTCGAACCATACGACAATAGTCAGGCAAATTATGAAAAAATTATAAACTTTTAAGATATTTAGAAATTGCACAGCTAAGTGTCCCGCTCATCACGGAGACAATCAAATGCATTGATAGTACGGTATATCCCTAGCTTAAAGTCATATTTCAATTGCTTTGCGCAATAAAAAAAATATTGAGCAGGGCATCGGTTTTGATAAAAATAAAAAAAACATTCCTTTATGTGAATGCTGTTGAACATTTAATAAGCTTCTTACAAATTCATGGTTAAACTGAATTGGTTTTAAAATGATCAACTCATTGAATTTAGTCAATATATCAAAGTACAGTGTATATCAAAAAATACTTTCCGCAAAGAATGTCATTACCACAAACACTATGGTTCTATTCTGGTGTCGGCGCAAGTAATTAATTAAAGCATTCCGAAGTTCCCCTAAAATAGGACAGTACTTTTAAAAAAACCTCAAGATACACACATTAAGAGGAAGTATGCCAAGCATCGTTTTATTGAAATCAAAAACTGCATTTTCAGTTATATATTGTACGTGTATTTAAACAAGTTCAAGAAAAGAAATTATGTCCTAAGCATTTCTAATAATCGGTCCAATTAACTGAGAAATTAAGTTTAAACTAAAACGTAATACCGTGGAATAATCAATGTTCGGAGAGGATCCTTGTTCGTGGATTTTGTGGGTTACTCTTACCCATGAATTTACATTCCAGTGTTAAGTTTCTTTTAAAGCTAGAAACACCATCCTTTTAGCATCTACACACAACGTTGTTTATTTGTTACACTACTGATTTTGTAAAGACAATAGTTAATTTGCTTGTTACAAAAAAATTCTAACAAGGTCGTAACCAGGGGGAGGGGATGCACTGGGTGCCCATGCACCCCCTCCCCCCATTTTAAAATGAAAATGCCAAAAATTCTCAGCTTCCGGGGGCTAGGCGTCCCAACCAGAAACCGTTCTGGACTTACTGGGATCCTAAAGCGGCCCCCAGGCACAATAAGATTGCTAAATCATCTCAGCGTCCGCCCCTGGACCTGTCCTGGACTCGCTGGGAGCATAAAGTGGCTCAAAGGCCCAATGAAAATGCTACATGTAAACCCTCTCAGCTTCCGGGGGCTTCGCTCCTGGAACCCCTACCGGGATCAGCTTGGAGCCTAAAGCGACGCCCAGACTCCTTGCCTTAGTCTTGTGCACCCCAAATAGAAATGCTTGGTTACGGCCCTGTTTAATTTCTATACACAATGAAAAACCAGTAGTTATACATTATAGCTATGCATTCACAATTATAAACGAATTACAGTCCAACACGATGGAATGCACCCTTTCTTGTGCAATTTTCCGTGGGTGTCAATCTGTCAGTTCTTGCGAGTGCCAATTAACAAGTTAGCATGGATTGGTTTTAGAGTTAAAGTTACACATGCATCAGCTATTAAGCAAACGGACAAACAGAAAATTCAAAAGACAACCGTGCGCCACGTTACTACCTTTAGGTTTAGAAACAACAGAGCAATTGGTCAGTTTATACTTGAGTTGGTGCAATTTGCATTGACATTTTGCCCAGAACAAGTTGATTTTCTTCACTTTTTGTGAAACGTATACGCTGTTGAACCTAGCAAGTTTTGAGCAAATTGGGAGAAGATAGATGGACACATCATGCATTCAAAATTTCCTCAACACTTACTAAGATCAACAGCGTATAATTTTCACAAACATTTAAGAACATTAAATCCCTTGCCCCATGTACGTCTCCAATACCCATACGCTCAGTGAAATAAGAAGTCCCTTGGAAGGAGTTACACAAGTACCCTCTATATAACATTAGATATATCTCGAAAATGTTTTACATTATTTCATAAAGGAATGTTCTATATTTCCTAAATAATTTCTCCTTGTCTTGCGTTGACTCGTCCATAGCTCATGGTCTCAACAAATTTGTACAAAATTGCGAGTTGGACAGGGCAAACTGTCACCTGAACTCACCAGAGATGGGATCATGTGGCTAGGAGGAGTAAGCATACCCTGTTGACTGGTCACGTGAACGTTAAGTTAAAATCTTGTTTAGGTATACAGAGATGGCTTAACAATTGGTTTGAAACAATTAGGTAGTGTTTGACCTTTTGACAGATTATATTTGTAATTAAAGCATTACCACGACCATAGAATATACGAATCCTAGCTTTATTCGAGACTATTGAAACCCCCCTGTAGCATCCATTTTGTCAGCTGCCTTTCTCGATTTAGAAAATTTACCATACGCAGGGCATACGTAAATCTACACTACAAAAAATATTTGAGTATCAATTTGACATACTTGTAGTATAGACTAGAATTTTCAAAAAGATGTCCTTCACATTCCGATGTACTAAAATCTAAAAGCCCTCTCTTGGCCGCATGAAAACACCAGGTGCTATGGTATATACAAACTTGAATCTACACTAAACAAGTAAGCTTACTGTGTAATTTGACAAACACTTGATTAGCGGTTCTTATAGGGATTACTTGTGGGCTTTTTTTAAAATCCTATACATTTCACTGTAAAATTTTAAAACCCCATTGATGACCCCAACCTGGCTTCAAGAATGATGATTTGAAGAAACATTTACTATTCATTACACAAAAAAGGCTTCTATGGTTTTCTGATGCGGTGGTTCTTTAGAAGGTTTGATTTAAAGACCATCCTCTTTTACTATATCTTAAGTAACTCCCCTTGGAAGGAGCAAGGTCGTGTATTCAACAAACTTGAATCCTCTTCACCCAATGATGATGGTGTCAAGTTTGATTGAAATCACTCATGTGTTACTAAGAAGACGTAAAAAACATGAATAGTTTGCAGACGATGAACAAATTTTGAACAGAAGAGTTAACTTGAGCTTGAATTCAGCTCATGTATGCTTAAAGAGCCAACCCATCATACCACGGCAGGAGTTATAATCGGCAGTGTTACACTTAAAAAGGATACTTGCGTTATAAAGAAACATAGCTCTGTGTGCATGCTTTAAGGAAGGATTGTTAAAGACAGGCACACAAAACGTTCATCTTAAGAGAGAATGCTTGTTCATAATGTAAGTTCCTTTCACGAATTGCAACCGTATTGACCTTGTTACATTGTAAGGAGTGTTGCACATATACTGATATCCCTGACCATATCTAGATACCGGTCGGTATTAGGGTTTGAACAGTACTGAATCTTCATTAAATGAGGACACTTGCAAGTCATTTTTTATCTCTAACAGTGGACCATCCTTGGCTCCATGGACAGAATTTGAATAGCTGTCATATCCTTTACATTATTCATGAATACAGTTGAGGTCTTCATTATCTAAATGTTCATGCATTACTTCATGTATGTATAAATACGTTCGATTTCAAGGTTCACCCCCTTATTTAGGATCCGGATATATATAAACTTAAATCTATTCGAATATAGGGCAACCTTATACAAGTATTGGTATAACAGGTTAGGCTTTGTATGGTTGCTTCTTTAACCATACACATACTGATACATCAGTACCTAAATTTAGAAGGAAAATGAAAATGAGTGAACCACAATAACGAATTTCAAAGAATTTCAAAGTATTATAGATCTACCGAAATTTAAGTCTGCATATACATGTATATGCTATGAATATAATTTTCACGGGATCTACCTGTCGTTCTGTAAGATCTAAGGAAGCAGCAATTTCGATTCTCCTTGGACGACATAGATATTTGTTGAAATGGAACTCTTTCTCCAACTCTAGAAGTTGCGTATTGGTATAGGCAGTGCGTAGTCTCCGTGTTCCTCCACCCCCGTTGCTATGGGAACTTGAATTACTCCGCGGTTCTTGCGTTTGCTGTTGGGTGTTTGTACCAGTCGCTGTCGGGCTTGGAAAATCTATAAATATATCAATTAGAATGCAAAGTACTTTATATTTCATAGTGGAATTCGGATTGTGACATTCTTTGACTTTGAGGAACCATGTCGTTTGAGTAACGACTCTGCAAAAGATCCATGACCTTTCAGTAATTCACATTAAGCACAAATATGTCGTCTGTATCTCTATGCACGAGGCACGTTGACAACAAATGGATGAGATGCAAGACCAAATTGTTTTTTTATGCAACGATATCGTTTATCCTCAGAGCATTGCTGATTTCATAAAAGATAGATGTTCATTGCATTTACCCCGTTAAATCGTGCATCATCAGATTTAACATTATTGTAGTTAAAACTGGAATTCATATATACTATGTGAATTCATTGCAGATCTACAGATAAGATCCATTCTTACAGAGGAACCATCACGGTATCAGAAACTCGTCAGGAAACTGAGCTGTTCTATTACCATGATATATATATAAATACAACCTGTCACTAGTTTGAATGCTGCTTCACGTGTTTCCTACATGTACCAATTGTTAGATCGTCCTTTGACTACGGATCTCTCAAGTTTACAGGGCTCACAGCAAGTATGGATGGTCAACATCTGATTCGACCTCGCGACCGTTGATGTTTTCCAACGCTCCCTTATAGCAAACGGTACAAACTGCACCTTGATTGCGGAATCGAAGAATAATACACTTAAGTCTTGAAATAAAGCCCCAACCATCGTATCATTTTATTATTCTCAAATAAAATCCTCATATTATTACAATTCATATTTATATATGATTCAAATACATGTATTGCAGATTGCTTGCATTAAAACTAAAAATACGTGAGTTTTTGGTTTGGCGAAATCGTCGTTCAAAACAATCCTCGGGAATGTAAATTACTACATAAATAAAAGCGAGACTTAAGATCATGATAGATGTTCTTCGCAAGTTAGAGCGATTATTAATTACTCGCTAATTTACGGAATCTACATTGCAGGAAATTACGACATTTCTACAGCTTTGTTGGCGGGAATAGAATGCATGTTCCGCAGAAATACACGGGTGAAAATAAAGATTTGCTTCAAGCATGCATATATGTATATCCAAACTCTTTTTTCAAATTACATGTACCTCGTTTCGAGTATCCATACATGTACATGTATTTGCTAGATGCACACTAGAATATACTATAACCGTTGTTATCATACCCTGAAGATATACCAGTAACCTGTATCCCTTTTGAGATTCAGCAAATATCAGATAGTCAGAACAAAAATTCTTGTCGTAAAATTAATTCCAGAATACAGATTAAAAACTGCATCAGCTATATGCTGTCTTACGTCGACATTGCGATTATTTCAACGACATATCGGCAAACAGTAAATTATAACGTATAATCAGGAACCGTCCTAGTAATAAGATTCATTAATATTCATGACAAAACATGTCACGTTGACACACGGAATAAACAAAGAGGTTCCCCATCATTATTCCTATATTTCTGGATAATTCATGTCAGGTGTGTTTAAGGCTAATCTTAACAAGGTGACATTGCGCACTTTTTGCACCGAATACTTAAACAGATCAAGTACAACATTGTATAAATTACGTTGATGTCAAATTTTGATGACGTCATGAAAATTATGCTAAATTGTTCTATGTGATATTGGGTATTGCAATTATGTTTTCCGGGTTCTATTAATTAAATGGGTCTAACCAGGGTGCACTGGCTATTACACCGGTGTAAATCAATACACCCTTAATATTTAACGAATTTATTTCCTATGTAACTTTTAAAAATATTGTAATTGCCATATATAACCCTAACCACCCTTCTGCCGGGGGAAATGTACAATAAACAATCAACAATTTTAATTATTACAACTAACATAATTTAACGAACAGCTACAAGTTAATAATGTTAAATTCTCGTAATGAAATATCAACATTATTTACACCCTGGTATAGCCGGGTGTAAAATAAATCATCACGTGAAAGGAGTTTTTTTTACACCCGGTCCTGTAGCCAATCAAATGTTGAGATTTTGGTTACATAGGACATAACGTATTGTACCCATTTAGGTTCGCGCCACACTATGTACCCAGCAATCGCTGCATCGTTCCCTATGTGCGCGGTACCACGTGATCCTTCCTATTTTATTGCTGGATTAGATCCGTACCATACCCATGTAGTCTAGTTCTTCTCCATACCCCATTTCTACCCACTTACCATGAAGGACAACGCAATCAGTCGCAGCCGTCATGTCCGTTCGCGACCGATGAGAATTCAATTCGGGGTACTGTAGACATCGCGTATTGTCCAGTCACGAGGGGCACTCTGGTAAACAGTTTAGAATAATAGTCTGTTCCCGGAGTACAAAATTGTAATACCCAATACATGTACGACAAAGGCCAATTCAGTCAAAATTACTAACTAGCATTAAACAGATTCCATTACTGATAGAATTTGTAAGCTGTTACTAATTCACATGATATTCCTATGAAGTTAACCTCCAGGATGAGAAATTTTCAAATGTAAGCCCAGAATACAATTTCATGGTGAAAATGTGAATCATCTCCATTGTATTACCAATTACAAGACACAAATGCGACAGGAACTATTGGCTATTCTTGATGGGGTCTGGTTTATATATTCTGCAAGTACATGTATATACAGCTTTCAAATATGTTTGGGTGTTTTGTTATTTCTTTCGAGAAATAGCTGCTTCAATTTTACATTTCTGGACACTGTTTGAATTTTAAGTATTAGAGAAAGACATAGAATACAGACATCTTAGAGGCAGTTGTCAAATTAATTTGAAAACACTTAGTGTTCATTGACAATTTTCCTAGAAAACAATCTTTAATTGGCAGTTTAGGTTTTGGTACCAATATCTCGGTAATATATATTTCATTGCGGTCAGTCACAAAACGTATAAACTACGGGCGACGCCATTTTTTCGACATGTGACCTAACGGAGGTATAGTATATGGGTGACATATTACGTCGGAGGTTTTTTTTTCACTCTCGTCTAGACGGAAAAGTCCGAGCAACGTACCGACTGATGCAGCTGAAACCAGATCGAGGCTCGTCACTCCGATTACCACCTATAGCGATCCGTTCCCGTCCGTTGATGTGCGAAGACCACTATTCAACCAAATTCATTTCAGCAAGGACAGGGTCATTATAACAAAAAGGGTTCTCGATTTACAACGCTTGATCCCAACACAGCGTCATTATGTTGAACATAAAGTAGTGACTACATGTAGCAAATCACAGAACTTTCAGATACAAGCGGAGGTTCCGTGTTATGGTAGATGCAGGGTTCACGTTAAAGAACCCTCACTGCTAGAGCCGTAAGTGCCTGATATAAGTCTAATTTTGTGGCGCTTCACCTACAACTGGTGTCGTCTTTACATAAATGAAAAAAAAGCTCAAAGGAACATGAAACGAAACAAGAGAGGCCATTATTTCATACTTGGCACGTATCTTTTGGACCAATATAGTTTAGAATCATTGGGCAAGAACAATATTTATCAACAAGTTTATAATTTTGTGATGGTTGGATTTTATGCATGTGCACGGTGCTAAGAGAAAATTTGCGTTTTTAATCAGATTGAATAAATGTCATGATCGCTAGTAAAACTTTATACTATTTATCATCATGTTGTCTAACATGTTTCTTAGACTGTCTTTTAACATGTCAGTTTTACGGATTATTAGCCCGACTCTTAAATTTTGTATTCCTTATAGGAATGACGATGCATTGTTCGTTATCTTCATGTTTCATTATTTTCTACTCATATTTGTACACCATACCTTTGGCCAAAATCTCTCTCTCTCTCTCTCTCTCTCTCTCTCTCTCGCTCTCTCTCTCTCTCCACGTTAAAATGAATTCATTTGACCTTTTCTTACATAACAACAAATACTCTCAGAAATTTAAAGTAACATTCTTTTCTCCCTAAACATGCAACACATTCGTTATATATTGGGTGATCATTGAGGCTGATAGGCCTGTTGATTATCAGATGAACGTAAAAATCCTAAATCAGTACAGAAAAGTTGTAGTGTATTTGTGTAACGTGGTTAAGATTGCATACTATAGCTGGGTTTTTTGTGCAGCTGGATAAAAAAAGGGAATGGTTGATTGTTTCAGCAGTGAATACTACAGAGACAATAGAATGGATTAGATTGTAGAGTAGTATCAATATTTTATACGGTTTAATAAGTTCGTCAAAACAAATCGAATAGACGACCCCGGAATGTAATCACGGAATGAGGAACGTAGTTGTTGTAAAGGGGTTTTCTAAACATGCAATCCTCCAGGCATTTCTACACCGCCGGACAGGTGTTCCAGAGGAGGCTGACGCTTCCTAATCAAATTTCACAGATGCTTTTCTACCACCATCTTTAAGTCTGTCATTTAGATATCACACTTTCTGCTACAAAATTTGTCTAAAGTGTAAAAGAAACATGTCCCATTTCGTGCGGTGGCATTTTAAATATTGATATCGTCATATGATATACGTGTCTTTGAACATTTTGTTTCTGAAAATTCCTGCTTTTGTTTTAGATGCTTGGATTTCTCGATATAAAGCATGAGGTAGCAGACGATAGCTAAGGAAACATTCAAATCTCAGTTTATGTGTAAGGCATTGGATATTTTAACTGATGTACTCCAGTGATGAACTTTAGGAATGCCATGCAGAAAGACATGTTGATTTCTTATCATGTACCTGAAGAGGTATCACGGCAGGTGACCACCGATCGGCTATAACTATCTCTTTACACCGACCGTTTACCGTGGGACTCTTATTTTATTTGTTTATTACCACAAGCTACACCAATGATAAGGTAAACAGCAAACCACACCTGAATTAAACCTAAATCTGATTCAAACATAGTACACACCTTTTCAAAAATAGATATGCTGATGTTGTACTCTTATTTATGGTTTAATGTTATTCTAACCGTACAAAAATCATTGATAATTTTACTGAGTGAACCATGCTTTGAGACAATAAACGAAACCTTGATTTTAAACAGGGCCACGGAAAACGTTTTTGTACTTTTTACATACAATAAAAGGATATGACATGTGTATCGTGAATATGATCAAAAGGTGGTAAATAATATTGTTGTGACTAAGGGGGCCTGCTCGTGTAACAGGAAGCTGTGAAACCGGAAGCTGTGGCGCTGGGACTTTGTTACACAATCCCTGTGCTGGTTACAAACCTGTTATTTGTAATTCCTGAGACAGTAAATCTATGCAAGAATCAATAATGTTGTAAATTGAAAAGTACAAAACGGTCTACTAGTTATTTTTCTTCGTGTTGCTCTTTTTGAAAAAGAAGCCCCAATTACAACTAGCCTACACCAATAGTACAAGTATATAAATGCATGTATATATTTATATTGGAATTTGGATTTTCTCAGCATGTGTGAAATATTAAAGCTGTGATTTACTTTTTTTTTTTAAAGATGGTCAGTCAATCAGGCAAGTCAGGACAAACGAAATGTCCATGTTGAAATGTATGAAATATTATAGCTATGATTTGTTTTCCATTCAATTTAGAGAAATATAGATCTATAACATACATGTATAATGTGTTGTAGATGTAAAGGCAAAGATAACGAACAGTGATCAATCTCGTCCCAAATAGAATACAAAAACAAGAGTTGGGCAAACACGGACCCCTGAACACACCAGGGAGGAGTAAGCATCACCTGTTGATAGGTCACACCCGGGCCAGATATGGCTCTGGTCAATTGGACAAGCCAGGACAAACGAAATGTTTATGTTACTACAAACGTTGAGGGTTGGGGGTTTCTCGTTTCTCTGGAACATTTTTTTTATGAATGATGATTAAAACAGAATATTTTGAAAACAAACGAAAAACCCTGACCTTTAAGGTTTGCACAATTTCTCGTTCAGGTCGTTTTTGTTCAGAAATTGACAGGTTTGTAAAAAATAAATATATTGCGCAATAACATTACCACGTGTGGCCTGTCAACCCTGCTATAAGTATACACAGATGAGACCTTTATTCACAATTTACATTCGATGATTAAAGGTTGTATATTCTACAGTAGTGTTATCCATTCTATAATCGTTATGAATTTAAAATAGTGTTAAATTATAATGAATAAATGAGTAATGATAAACCACGACATGGTGTCCTGTCAGGTGTCGCAATTGACATGACAATAAATTAGTCGTATAAATATTTAAATGCTGATTTAAATTAACCATATATTTGGTAACGTGAAAGTAACTGCACGAAGGAAGAAGGTATCCCCTGGAGACTATTTCTTAAAATAGATCTACATTTACATTTGCAACCAAGCTGATATCAATACACTATCCAGCTGCCAATGAGTATCTTTGAGTGCAATGCAGGGCTTGTTTCTGATTTAAGGTTGCAGTAGAAAAAATAATGCATTGTAAACATTTTTCCATGTTGATTACATTTATCGTTTGACCAACTACTTCTCTATTCATATTTAATTTATTATTTCTTTTACGATTGCATCAAATGTCAGAAACTAAGAAAAACAAAGTTGTCCATTGTCAGACAAGCCTTGGTTCTCCAAATAACGCAAGTTACTTCCAAATGGATAGAATTGTCAAATCGGGTCACAGCAAATAATTGTTTTCAGTATATTAATTTTTTCCAAACCATAATTTGAAAAGGAATAAATACATGCCTTATGGAAAATGTTTTAAAACAAATAAAAAATGTCAACATTTTTTTTTTTACGTTTTTGAGAAAGAACATTTGAATATCTTCGACCTCGTAAACAATAGGTCTATTCATGTTAATGACTTTAATTTTTAGGTTATAGAATATCATTATGTCTTTCTTTCTGGTTTCAGTAGTCCCCTATAGGAGAAATATTTCATCTGTCTGTGTGCTGTGACCCTTCTTGCATTCATCGTTACGTTGCCAGATACAAAATGTCCAGTAGGAAATATGTATGACATAATTTACTCAGTAAATAAGTGTTATATTTAGTCCTTCACCAAATATTATTGTTTAGGAGACAGTTATTATTTATGATGTTTATTCAAATGAATTGAATTTTGAATTAATTCAGCACGCAAACAATATTTTTGTGAAACGTTAATCACGGTGTGACAGTAACGGGTCCTGACAAGGAGACGCGCTGAGGCCACACTTATCTAGCATTCAAATGCAAGGGTAGATATATTATGATATTGTATAATTCATGGGAGAGAACGTGAAAAAATACATGTACATGTAGAAATACAATGTTATTATTTTGTATTTACTTGTATCTGCATACTGCAATTTCAATTTACCACATCCTTTGTTTACGTGATGTTCGTTTAGTAGGCGTAAACAAAAAACAATCTGTATAAAATGGGAAAATATTAAATTGGTATTAAGTACAATAAAAGATAGCAAAATAAAGCTATATCAAAGTAATTTTGAAATATGGGGATGCTCGTAAATTCGGTAATACTATATTTATTATGAAGTATTAATTTTTATGTAACCTGTGGCGGGAACTGTTGAATAGGTCCTTTACTAACAAACAAATTGGGATATTTGAATATTTCTGGAAATAGCGTTGAATTCTACAATCCTAAATTAGTCAACAAATTTGGTGAATCCAATTATTTCAAACGTTCTTTTCATAGTGAATTTTAAATCTGGTACTGAATTATTTTTTTTTTTGAAAGATTGAATTTTTAATTTCTGGTATATCATCCTGTTCCATTGCTTGTTTCTCAATTTTGTAGTGGACATCATTTTACTATGAGAGCTATTTAGATACATGTACAGCCAATCATTTTTAATCTGGAGTATCTTACGTGTCTTATACATCTCTCTGCAATTGTAAGTGTAATTATTTTTCTACCTCTTTCGAAAGAAGTAGGTACAGTTTCTAAAGTCATCTGGCTCAAAATATCGATGATTTCACTTGCGGGCTCAAACCCTTGCAGTCAGATAAGAAATAGACTAGCAAATCAAAAATACTCTCAGGTTGGTCAGCAAATTGATTTGCGTCATATGACGAGAGATTAAAGTTGGCATAAAATTGCGAAAATGCCTTTTTCAATGGAAATATCCCCAAATCCTGGTGCTTTTTCTTTTAGAAAACATACAGCGCATGCATCGAGATATATTCAAATATGTTTTTAATCTTAAAATGATACACAATATATATTATTTCCATTTTGCTCGACAAATGCGCACACCTTTTTCTAAGCAATAATCTGTATGACATTTGAGTTTTCAGGCTTATTAGGCGGGAAAATGTCTTCCTCATGATGTCGTAATACATGTACTATTAAATTAAGGATAACGTTCCGATTTGCTATCATACATGTAGTATACCTGCCATATATTTACTTTCTTGAACGATGATAAAGGTTAATTCTAGACATTTTTTATAGAGAGAGAATTTTTGGGCCTTTTTATGTATACAATCGTACCTTGTTCTTTAATAAAATCTGGATTGGATATATTATTTCGATATCAAAGAATTTCAAATGTAATGAAGCTGCAGTTCTATCAACGGTTGAGATAGTGTTTTAACAATTAGCGAAGTTTAGAGATTATCTTATACCTCTGCCTGCAAAAAGTAAGTTGTTTGACATCTTAAGTTGACAATGATAATATTTCTAACAAATTATCAATATACACATTTATTATTACCTAAAATATCTAATTCTGCATTACTTGCAACAAATAAATTACACAGGCATAACAGTTGTTAAAGTATTATATTATTACGTCAGATACGAAACTATGTATGTCAAGATACGAAACTCTTGTAATTAAAAAACGCAATATTTTTTTTAATATTTCATTTTCCCCTACATATATTTGTAATGTTTCATAGTCTTTAGCACGTGCATGGAATGTACTCATATTACAGGGGAAAGCAGCATCGATTCTGTTACTATACATGTGCAACGTATCTGTTTATATTTCAATGTAGTAGTACTCTAACTACGGCCATGAAGGTCGCTCATTCCGTTTTCAGAAACAGATATTCGTCCTTGATCAGCACTGACAGACTTGTGAATTTAAAACATAGTAAATACAAAGTGAAAGGGAGCCCACAGACCACAAGCACTAATACCGTCCTTTGTATGAAAATTATCGACTAATCGATGTGACCAATTTATAGATTTTCTAACCGATGTTATACAGTGTATACATTTTCTAATAGATGTTATTTTCTAGAAGACGTTATGCAGTATTAGATTGTTTAATAGATGTTATGCAGTGCATGTATGTATATATACATCTATATTTCTAGTAGATGCTATGCAGTATACACGTTTTCTAAATACACGTATAGATGTTATGTAGTATAAGTTTTCTAATACACGTAGATGTTATGTAGTATAAGTACTCATGAGTTTTCTAATACACGTAGATGTTATGCAGTATGTAGATTTTCAAATAGATGTTATGCACTATATGTTTATATTTTCTTATATATGTTATGCACTATGTGTTTATGTTTTGTTATAGATATTATGCAATATATATGCTGATTTCCCTACAGATTCTTGCACAGTATATAGATTTTTGTTAATACATGTAGATATTACGCGGTTTTCAGATAAACATTTCTTATCGATGATATGCAATTGATATATCAATGTTGTATAAGCTATTGATTCTTTTCACTTAAACTGATATATTTTTTTTTGCGTTGATGTGTATGTAATATGCATGCCGAAATGTCTAACGATTTGACAATGACATGCGTTAAGTTTTTAAATCCATTTAGCATGTTATTAAAGATAAAATGTAATGAAAGAGACTTGCTTTATTGCTATAAACTCCAGCTAATCTAGAATTGTGAAATAGTGTATACAAAAGAGCTGTCTATTTGGCCTTATATTAAATTAACTGTTACAGAGGAGCCATTGTATTAATCTACAAGTAATTCAAAAGATTGAAACGGAAGAATCGATATTTATCTATAAAGCGAAATACATGTGTTTTATTATTTTGGGCGATGAACTGAGGGGCATATAATGTTAGAAGAATTGTGTGTATATACACACCAGCAAGTGTTTATTTATATTTGGTGGGTTTTTTTCTGGTTTTGTTTTGTGTTGTTTTTGTTTTGTTTCTTTGGTAATTTTTTCTTTCTAGTTTTCTGGTATGACCGAGAACAATTCGATCTGTTTTTTATAGTATTCCAAAAATAAAAAGAAGACCGAAAAAAAAAGATAAGATCACCAATATAGGCCTCTGAGATACGATGGGAAAAATCTCACAGACTGCAAGCAATATATTTTTTATCATCATTTTGTAGCATCTAGCCGAGGAAACGAAAGACCTGGCCTTTCATCGTATAAAAAAAATCAATTTGTAAAAAATTCTCAATCTGTCGTTTGTTATTTACCAATCCATATCACAATTTCGCCCATTTATATCTCAATTTGAAGCGCTCGGTTTTTACAAGTCTATGCATCTATTTTGTTAAGAATGGGAGTATGATATATTTCATATACAGCATGCATTTTAGTTTTTATTCTCCCTTTTTAAGTAACCATAACAATACAACAGTAGCTCGATGCGGGGAGTCTGTCTCCAGCGAAGCGGGTTATACAATAAAAATTAGGCCCCCTTCTTCTCCGCTTCATAAATGGCTTCTAAATAACGACCACCATAATCTGTTTAGGTAGACGTACAACAGGCTATAAATCAACACGCCCGGGTTTCTTAGCATTTTCATGTTCTGAATGAATTTTTCAAACCCTTGTTTACTATGGAGGAAATAAATATTTTCTCGTGTGTTGAAAATGGAGAAGACACAGCATTGAGCGTTTTGTCATCAAAATTAATTTCGTTATGTTTCAAATATATTTTGTTGAATAATGAGGAAAAGCTATCCTGTTGGTTTTAATCTCGTAAATGTGTTAGGCCTTCGTTTCCAGAAAATTTTCTTTTAGCATTGTGACCTATAAAAATTATTCCTCCTGTTAAGCAAAAAAAAAACCGCCATGTTCACATAAATGTGACTTCCGCGTATTATTTTCTGTTGATTTGTACATTTAGTTGATTTAATTATTTTTATAAAAATGTTGACCGTTAGCGGAGGAAATTATGTAAAATCAGACATCTTAAAGCCCTTTTGTTCGCCCTTCAATTTTATCTCGATACAAAAGATGTAAAAAAAAAAATATTTTGTGAAAAGGTTGCTGAAATCAAATTCCTGATATGAGATTTTAAGATTTTTAATTTTCTTCGATTTAAGGGCAATGTAAATGAAATATTCAGGAACTGATCATGCTTGAATGTGTACGAAGTTTGTGATGAATTCACTACATTGTAACCACCCTTCAAAATAACGTCAATTATAAAATCTGTAAGAGGAGGAACATAAAGCAATAATCCGGGGGATTGCAGTCCGGACCACAGTTCAGTCTCAGCTTTATGAATTCCTACGCCCAACTATTGTTAGGAGAGTTAAGCGTGAAAACTGACTTGACCATCTAAACTTTACAAAATCACCGAGGTTTATTTGTTATTATTCTACAAATGGTGTAGAAAATTTACCGCCCTCTCCCTCACTGACCCATGAGAAAATCCAACATTTACCATTGTTTTCTTTTTCATTAGAAAGTGAAACTTTATGTAAAAAAAAAAAATAATAACAGTGAAGTATTAAAAATGTTAATTTAAAGAAAAATATTCAGTTTTAAACAACAAAATTTATCTATATAAAAAGAAGAATCCGCACATAAAAACGGTTAAAATATAAGATTTACAAATTGGATTCGTATTTATAATTGTATAGATACCTGAATACAATTCAAGGCTGAGATAAAAAGGATCAATTTGACAGATTACTAAGTAGTGATCGGAGGATATCTGCTCTTGTTATGTGCCACAGTCTTCGGGAGGCATCAAAAGTTTAATTTGGTTAAATCAGCCAGACATAAATGCACCTTCTACCCGCGACCCCTTGGATCAAATAGAACCCAGCCATTATTCCGAATGTAAACTGAGCCGGGTACATTTTGTTTACAGTGGCGACCCCTTCACGGTCACTGCCTCTTAAATTGAATATGGGTCGGGATTCAATATGTACCTATCTGTGTAGTATCGGCAGAAAAAAACAGGGCCCGTCTTTCACTAGTAAATCACGGGTCAGACTCGACACAGATCCTAATGTTTTATGTCTAATCAAATAACCTTCCCTCACCGGGGATCGTATTTCAAGAGGAACATGGTATAGAAAATTCCCGATTCGTTTAAATTTCAGTAAAAAGAGAAGTAACTGAATAATTACCTATATCGGGTCCCGTGGAAACCGGCACCGCTGAATTGGAATTCTTCCTCATATTCTTCTTTTCTTTCATCCATGCGAATTCTGGATATTTTCCTGCGTTGCTAGATTCCCGGCCCCTGGGGTCAGCCATTCCCGACCCCCGGGGGTCAGCATGTTGTGCGAGAGAGGGGTGATTTGGCGTGAACGACTGACAGTATGATCTTGTGGTGCCATCAGAGGTGATTGATGGAGGCTGTAAAGTTTCATTGATAAGCGGGAGCGAAGTCATAAATTCTGCAATGCATGGTTGACTGTTTATAAATCCGCTCTCTCTCGGTTCATCCATGGTCATCTGCAGAACAAATGAAGATGAGAGACAATCAGAGACTCGTTTTACATCCCATGTTATGTATATACTATAATTGTGTCGTATATTCTATTACTCAGGTGACACACAAACTTTGTATAAGTACGATGAACGTCTATCTTAGAATATTCAAATATCGAGAGGTCATGTGACCCACCTAAGCCAATCAATTTCGCCAGAAGGTAAACTTGACAGCTAACGGTGGGAATATAGAATGCATCAATGAGGTATCTGTAGCAACTTGAAAAAAATGCAAAATTTGCATAAATCCTTTCTCTATCAATAGGTAAATCATTTATTCCAACATACATGGAAGTAATTACCGTGACAATAGATAAATTCTCTAGTGTTCCATGATCCCTGTAAGCCAGTTTTTACGAGGTTTTTAGGGACGAATTCATGTCGGTAGCAATATTACAATTATTATTTCTGACCTGTCGGAGATCTTTGTGACAAGCCGTAAATCATTCCTTTAGCGAACATGTCAACAATGAAGGAAAAATAGTTCAATACCGATCAGGCTCACCGACGCAAACCTGCCTCGCGTGCAGTGGCAAAAAATCAAAACCATTCCAGTTTGTGGGATTTTAAAAATTCCTGTTCGTTGTCATTCGACATTTTCAATGTTTTTCTTGCCTTGGCTTCAAACCTATTGGATGCATTACATGTCAAAAGTCCGATGGATACATATGTTTTATCACGAGCTGTCAAAACCGATATTTGTTTTACACTTGACATTTAGTGAACGATATGCTTCTTGGTTTATTTCTTGAAACCCAATGTTTTTTCTTGGATCTGTTGCAATGCTAATTTCTGTAAGTATGGATTACAAAAATAAAGTTAATTTAAAATTTATTGATTTCATTATGATTTTAAGTGCAGAAAATGTTTTTTAGTCCAGGAAATTATTTCAAAGTGTTTACAAAAAAAATGTATTAATTTGCATGATAGCGAGAGATTCCGCCACAACGTGTTGATGTCGGCCGGACAAGTAGCCGAAAAGTGGTCGCGCTTTCGTGGTAAATGAGGCGTCCAGGTGGCGCCCTGGCTCCCGTGGAGCCTCGGACATTGATCTGCCCTTATTGTCCAGCGCGGTGTTAATCAACTTAACGGGAATCAAGAAACAAGATACAAAACATTCAAATTGGATTATGTTAAGAATTTTTACGGATAATTTCATCCAAGAATGCTCCTTTACAAGAATGAAAAATCGACGATGACAAAACTGTGGAAAGAGAATTTTTGAATTCAAAAATATCACACTGAGTTTGTTTTAGAAAACTTTTTCGTTTCAAAAACTTTGACATTTTAAAAATATTTTATATGCACGTGTTTATGGTATAAAAATAATATTCTGCATAAATTTTGAATTTCTAAAAGAGACCGACACATGCCTTATATCTTCTGTCCATTATAATAATTGTGGTTGAATCTTAACATAATTTGTATATGTTTATTTCTTGACAAATTACCTGCATTGCAAACTCCGTATAATAAAACGATTTTTCAAACAGATTCCATAAAAACATCAAGGGTCGCGCTCACATAATAAATGTTTCACAATGATAATTATAATATCTAAATATACAATTTATAGAAATACATTTTTCAATTACATCAGAATTTGAATAAATTAACATAAAATGTAAGCGGCCTACAAATGGCTTTCCTGGCGTTTGATTTGAAATTCAAATCGCGGACCGTTACTAGGCATTGTGTCTCGTAAATAAACCTGCTCTGGACACGTGGGAGGAATGTTTCATTAAATTAATCATTTAGCAACCATTTCTCAAACTCTTGTCAACTTTTTTCGCAGTCTCCTGTTGGTTAAAATCACACTATCCACCTGTAATTAACAGGTAATAATGAAGTAAGTTATCTTAATCCCTTACTTCTAATTACTATAAAGTACATATATATTACCTGTCCATAATTATACAGACAAATTACTGCAAAAACTTCCTGTCTTTCTCTATAATGCATTCAATATTTCAGGGGGAAATGCAAGGAACAATTTGAATTTTCTGAATGGGTCAGCTGGATTGTAGAATTGATTTCGCAATGCTCGGGAAAAAATGTTTAAATCAAATCTATTTCATTATGTATATGTACACTGTATATAACATAATAGGATTAGGAAATAGGCAAGGCCTATCTAAGCCTTCTCCTTAGGTCCTGTTCACTACATGTAGATTTTAACTGAATTTTTACACCGTACATGATTTTTCTTCTGTTACGATTTACATGGAAACAAACAGAGGTGCAATGTTGCCTTGGACTTGCATGCATATAACATGACTTTAACATAAATGCAATTATGTAGAAATGTTTGCTATAGATGACAACGTCTTCTGACAACAAACAAAGGTTTGTGGCATACTCTCCTATTGCAATTTAATGATGAGTTCGGAATGACCATGTTTTATCTGACATACCCAGGGAAAACTCGACGTTCGTTCCTCTCTTCCCCACAGATGAAAATGTCAAACCATAATGAGCAAATGATTGAGTAGAAAATTGGAAGAGTCGTCGACCATGAATACCATGTCTCTGTTACTAAAACTTATGTAAGACACAGAAGCAGTGCCAAGAAAAACGTCCCTCCCCAAGTTGATGTCACGATCGAAGAATGTTATGTGATATTATAAGACATTATTGTAAATCCGACGGTGTTAAGCAAGATTCAATCCATGATTTCACCTGTATAACATACATAGTAGGTCTCCAAAAATATATATGAGTGCAAATTTCTGTAGAATTCCTAATATTTAGAATTCTAAATTAATAAAAAGTTTGTACTTTTAAAAAACAACATGTCGGAAGCACTGTTGAGTATGCGTTGATAATTAATATTAAACTGAAGAAAATTTAAGTTTTACTTTTTGCATGTCCTATACATAAAGTACATAGTATGTCTCATATAAGATAAGTTCCTTATTTCTCAAACTTTATCTAAGCATGTCGGTGGTCCAAGGAAATATTGAATATATTGAGTCAATATGTGTGCTGCAGAGAGAGAGAGAGAGAGAGAGAGAGAGAGAGATGAAGAGAGAAGGAGAGAGAGAGAGGAGAGAGCAGAGAAGAGAGAGAGAGAGAGAGAGAGAAGAATCGAATTATGTGGATATGGGGTATTTCATTTTCAAAAATTTATTTCATTTTTCCAAAGGCATTTTTTCTGAAGAATTCACGATTTTTTGTAAATATTGTCCAAAACAAAGACACATTCACACGCATATACACGTACAATATATAATCATAGAAAAAGAGATGATTAATAAGTAATTTATTTATTGATATTTCAGTGTGAAATATTGGAAATTCAGGAGATAAAACACCTCTGATTTATACTAATTACAATAGTACAAGGAATATGCTTAACCTACAGTGTTTATTATATTGTCCTAGTATTAGCATGAAAATTAGAAATTGTTCATTTCTGTCAATACTTTATAGATTGAGTGACTATATATTGTCAATACCATGTTAGCTTTTAATGTTTGTACAGGAAATCGATGGAGTGTGACAAGAATTTGATAGCGCGACCATTAGTCGTTGATTTACGGCAAAAAACCTCATAACATTTTACAAAAAAAATTTGAAAACTTGAGACAGCTTTGCATGTTGTGAGGTCTGCATTTCAGTGAATTAAGATGCTATCTCTCCCAACTTCAGTGGAATGATTTGCATATCACCCTACCGTGGCGAAATGTGAATCATATATAATCAGTTTTATTGCTACCGTGTGTTTGTAACCTGTGGGAAGGTTTTTTGAGTGTTTGTAAAATTCATAATCGCATATGATGTATGACCGTCGATCTACAGCATACACGAATTTGTCGGCAATATTATTACCCAATTTTAGGCAATTTTGAAAAATAGTCGATTTGAATGAAAATGTCAATAAATAGAAAGCAAAGTAAAATCACGTGCTCGTCGATATATAGAACAGAAGTTGGGGAACGAGAGAAATAGTCATGTAGCTTTTAGCTCACCTGATCCGAAGGTTCAAGTGAGCTTTTCTGATCACATTTTGTCCGTCTGTCTGTCCGTCCGTCTGGTTTTTTTCACATTTCCATCTTCTCAACCAAACTTGGTACAAATCGCCCTTGGATGAAGGGAGTACAAGTTTGTTGAAATGCTAAACTATGCCATCTTTAAAGGGGAGATACTCATAAAAATGCAAAAATAGGGTGAGGTCATTTAAAAACCTTCTCAAAAATCACTGAGCCAAAAAAGCTGAAGTTTACAAGAAAGCTTCCTGGCATAATTCAGATTAAAGTTTGCCAAAATAATGACCTGCAGGGGTAGGGTGGGACCACAATACATATGTAGGATATCAAAGTTATATATGCGAATCTTAAAAGACTTTCTCCAGAACCTTTGGGCCAGAAGAGTAGAAATTACCTAAAAGCTTCCAGATATAGAATAGTTTCAAATTTGTTCAGATCATGGCCCCTCGGCAATAGAGGATCAGAATTTTATATGCTGATATATAGGATGATCTTCTTCTCCAGAACCACTGGTTTGTAGAAATGAATGGTCATGCCCCCTTCTAAAGGGATATTATTAAAACTGTGCAAAATAGAGTAGGTTCATTTAAAAATCTTTTATAGAAGCATTAGGTCAGAAAAGTCGAACTTTCTGACATAGTGGACACTCAGGTTTGTTAAATCCATGATCTTCGATGAATGAGTCCTGATGCAGAGTAGCTTTGAATTTGTTCAAATCATGCTCCCCCCCCCCCCCCACTCCCCGGGGTAAGGTGGGGCCATAGTAAGGGATCACAGTTTTCCATGCTGATATATAGGAAATATTCTCCAGAACCATTGGGCTAATTTCAATTAAACTTGGAACAAATCACCCTTGAGTATTGGGGATTCAATTCTGTTTAAATGAAGGGTCATGTCCCTTTAAAAAGGGAAATAATTAAAAAAAAAATGGAAAAATAGGGTGGAGGTAATTTAAAATCTTCCCAAGAACCACTGGGCTGGAAAATTGAAATTTACAAGAAAGGTTCCTGATATAGCGAGATTCATGATTGTAGAAATCGTGTCCCCAGGAGTAGGTTGAGGTTACATCAGGGGATAATATATATATATAGGAAACCAAACTTGGCACAAAGTACCCCAAGATGATGTGTTTTAAATGAATGGCCTTACTCCTCTACACGTAATAATTAATGAATTTTAGTCAAGGTTAATAATTAAGTTTGATATTACCTTTGAAAAAATGAATCAAGTTGCTTGTATAATGATAGTTTGCTGAAGCTTGTTTATTGCTAGGAACTGCTGCTTATAGGTGAGCGATGTGGTCCATGGGCCTCTTGTTTTTAAATGGAAATAGAATTGAATATAGTTCATTGTATGTGATTCTTGGCCAAAAAGAAAAATTGCTGGTCTTTCGGGCGAAACCTTGCAAATCGTGGTCCTGTCTGAAGTTAGTCCTAGGGACAATATAGATAATTCAATCCTTACAAACCATGGTCCTGTGTCTTAGGGACACAATAGAGAATTACAAACCGTGGTCCTGTATCGTGGTAGTCTTAGGGACACGATAGAGAATCCAAGCCATGGTCCTGTCTATTCTTTGCCAATTTAGGTAATCCCCAAGGTACATGGAATCTTTAATGTTAGATCAACAACCTTACACAACCCATGTGTCCTTTCTTGCCCCGCTCTCTCGGTTCTCACTTTGAGAGCATCCTTTAGTGGACACGATAGAGATTTTACAAAACCATGGTCCTGTCTCATGGCAGTCTTAGGGGACAGATATGAGATTTACAAACCATGGTCCTGTCTCGTGCAGTCTTAGGGACACATCCAGAGGAGATTTCAAACCAATGGCCATGTCTCGTGGCAGTCTAAGATAACGATTAGCGAGAATTACAAACCATGGTCCTATCTCGTGGTTGTAGTCTTAGGGGACCGATTTAGAGAATTACAAACCATGGTTTCATCTAATCTCTCGTGGTCTTGAGGGACAACGATAGAGAATACAAACCATGGTCTATATCCGTGGTAGTCTTTAGGGACACGATAGAAGAATCCAAGCCATGGTCCTTGCTATTGCAATTGGTAATCCGGTACATGGAATCTTTAATGTTAGATCCAAACCTTACAAACATGGTCCTGTCTCGTGGCAGTTCTTAGGGACACGATAGAGTATTACAACCATGGTCCTGTCTCATGGCAGTCTTAGGGCACGATAGAGATTTACAAACATGGTCCTCTGTCTCGTGGCAGTCTTAGGGAAACCCAGAGATTTACAAACCATGGCCATGTCTCGTGGCAGATCTAAGATACACGATAGAGAATTACAAACCATGGTCCTATCTCGTGGTAGTCTTGGGACACGATAGAGAATTACAAACCAAGGTCCTATCTCGTGTTGTCTTTAGGGACACGCATAGAGAATTACAAAAGCCATGGCTTATCTCGTGGTAGTCTTAGGGATACACGTATAGAGAAACCACAGCCATGGTCCCTGTCTATTTGCAATTGGTAATCCAGGTACATGGAATCTCTTTAATGTTAGATCCAAACCTTACATAATCTTGAGGTCCTGTCTCGATTGGCCAGTGTCTTTTAGGAGACAGCGATCAAGATTTACAAACATGGTCCTGTCTCATGGCAGTCTTGGGACACGAGTAGAGATGATTTACAAACTCCATGGTCCTGTCTCGTGGCAGTCTTAGGGGACAACAGTCAGAGAGATTTACAAACCATGGCCGATGTCTCGTGGCAAGCTCTAAGAGACACGGATAGATGAATTTACCAAACCATGGTACCTATCTTCGTAGGTAGTTCTTAGGGTCGATAGAGAATACAAAACATGGTCCTATCTGTGTGTGAGTCTGTAGGGGACACGATAGAGAATTTACAAAACCATGGTCTTATCTCGTGGTAGTTTAGGGGCACGATTAGAGATTTACAAACCATGGTTGTGCTCGTCGTAAGTCTTAGGGACACGGTAGAGAATCTTTAATGCTAAGATCCAAGCATTTGCAAACCATGGCTCTGTCTTGTGGCAGTCTTTGGGACACGATAGAGAATTACAAACATGGTCCTGTCTCGTGGCAGCCTAAGGAGCACGATAGAGAATTACAAACCATGGTCCTTTCTCGTGGTAGTCTTAGGGACACGATAGAGAATTACAAACATGGTATCTTAGGGACACGATAGAGATCTTTAATGCTAGATCCAAGCTTTACAAACCGTGGCCATGTCTCGTGGTAGTCCTCAGGTACGATAATGTGCGCCTTCACCTAGGCTGGTAACGCCCCACGTGGTAGTCCTCGTCACGATAATGTGGCCCTTCACCTAAGGCTGGTAACGCCCCGGTATGAGAAACCAGATTTCCAAACGCGATGTACACCTCAGAGCAACCATCAATGACTCTAAATCATTTAAGTAATCCGATTAATCCATATTAAATAAAATATAGAAATAATATGCATTTGTGTGTTCAATTAAGGAGGGACATTCTCTCTCTCTCTCTCTCTCTCTCTCTCTCTCTCTCTCTCTCTTCTCTCTCTCTCTTCTTCTCTCTCCTCTCTTCTCTCTCTCTCTCTCTCTCTCTCTCTTCTCCTCTCTCTCTTCTCTCTCTCTCTCTCTCTTCTCTCTCTCCTCTCTCTCTCTCTCTCTCTCTTCTCTCTCTCTCTCTCTCTCTCTCCAGTTTCTTTCTCACATACACAGACAGAAAGAAGTATTTCCAGAACTCTCAAATCTGACCTAAAATTATTGAATAGTGCGAGATGTATGTTTTTCCAAGTATTGGGAATAAAAAATGAATTAGTCTTGCAAGATCTTATAAATGTATCCGTTTATGACTAAAAATGTCTCCAGTCTCCAAATTTGTAAATCTTCATCAGACTCGCGGCCCGTGCATTAATGCGAAAAGCGTTTCCGACTTTTTGTTTCTATATAAGGGAGCGTGTCAACAGTGGCTGGTTCCGTCGTAATTTGAGCCTGATTATCATTCCAGCCAGTTAATTTATCATATTAACTCTGTCAAAAATTATGACAAATAAACCTTATGTTTATCTCTTACGTAATTAATTCCGGCATATCAATTCTGAAACCTTGAATAATTTTCTAGATATTCTCTTCAGATTCATGACAATGTTTTTGAATTTTCACCTAGTTCTCTCAGACATAAATATGCAAGCTTTTATATACTATTATATTTCAAAATTGAAAACTGAACCTCAAGGCAGGGTTGATCTTTTCCTACAACTTACAAAAGATAATCTGATATTTTCATCCGCACGATTTTCCATTCTAAGACAATTCTATTGAAAACTGTATAGATATCTAACACACCTTCAAGTTTTGCTCGTGCTTGGAGTCTTTCGAATTAATTTCTATTGCTCTTTTACTTTAAACGATTGGACAGATACCCTGATAGATAAATTTGGAATTGTGCGTCAAATGATTTTCAAAAGATGTATGGACGTCTAACAGCTAGGAAGAGAAAACGTTTATATCACAATGATACGTTTGATAAACATCGATTATAAAATGCACAGAAGTTATAAAATATTTTTTGGCATATTTTTTATTAATAAGTACTTTGGTGTTACGATAAGTATGGCTTTTCTTCCACAATTCGTTGAGGGATTTATTTTTTGGTTTTTTGGTTTTTGGTTTTTTTTTTTTTTTTTAGAGTTTTTTATTGTGTTTGTCTTGTGTTGTTTTTGTTTATTGTTTGAGGTTTTTTTTTTTGTTTGTTGTTTTGTTTTCTAATTACTATTTTTGTTTGTTTGGGGGTGGGTGTTTTTTGTTTGTTTAGTTTTTCTTTAATTTTTTCTATCATTTTTTTTTGGTTTTTGTTATGGGTTTGGTTTTTTTTGGGGAGGGGAGTGTTTTGTTTATTTCTTTTAATTATAAAAAGTTGCAATAATTGTGATTTAAATTTTGGTAAAATAACACTTTTAATCCAATGTAAATGCGAGTCGTGTGCATTCAAAACATGGGAAAACAAATTCGCGTAGTGTAGATTGGTCGGTCTTCTTCTGTTATACCAGCACTTGGAATTTATTTCTAATCTTATTAGTATGAGGATAGGAATAAAACTATGAATTTGTGATATGTTACAGGTAGAGACCGAAATAAACAAATAATATTGCTACTTACGGCTACAAAATCTAAGAATCTTCCAACGCAATGGCGCTTCCAATTCGTAAAACCGCATTTGAATTTAATATTCGGACCGGACCAAACTGAAAAAGGGACCCCAGAACACTTTGTCACAGAGGAGAACGAATTAAGCTGGAGAGGCACAGAATATATGAGAGATTTTTAAAAAAGTTTTTTAGCTACTGCAGAATTTCCCCCGGCCGTATATACTTGCTTTCTTCCTTAAAATGATCTTTACTTTTTCATTATTTCGGAAATTCAAATAATAATATAATAAATAAAATAAAAAAAGAAATAAAACAAGTAAATAATAATAAAAAATAACAAAAAGAAGAAGAAGAATTACCAATAAAATGATCCTCACCTCACTTCCCAAATAAGAAAACTATATATTTTTTATAAGACTTAGAGATTTATTACATCGGCACATTCCTTCAGAAAAAAATTCAGAAGTGCATATAAATTTTGAAGCCAAGCTCGACTCGCTATTTTTTCCAGAATGGCGTTAATGAGTATTATTTAAAATTTTTTTATTTTGCTTTTGGAAAGTTCGTGTGTTTAAATATACAATTAACATCTGAGTTAATCACTCTTCTGTCACCTTCCACCATAGCGGAAACATCAGCTACCAGCTGCATCGTGATTCATATATAGTGTATTGTTGACCGATAACATATCTTGTAAAAGCAAGATCTTGCCAGCCACACCTCCCATGTATATTTACACATTGGGTCTAACGCCTGTGGAAAGGAGAGCTCAATTGAAAAAACCATTGGATACCGAAATACTTCACATCTCAAGGTTAGCGGTATGAATATTCCCTATGTCCAATTTACGAGCCACTGAGATGAAGTTTTATATTTTTCATAAGTTAAAAAAATAAGTATCACATTAATATAACTGGTTGAAATTGTAAATGAATGACACAGATACTATTATACAGAAACTCATAAAATTATAGCCTTTGATATTTACAAAGAGCGTTCAGTGAACATAAGCTCTGCTAGTGTTATAAATCGATTCGTAAATGGAAAGTGACTTAAGAAAAATGTCGTTGATAGGCATATTTGTCTGAAATCAACCCAGCGTTTTTTTGTTTTGGTTTGGGTTTTTTTCCCCCTTAAACTCACAACCGCCCTCCCTTTGAATTGGGAACAACGTTTGAAATCATAAAATTTGATATAAAAAAAAAAAATTGTTCTTAGAACTACTTTATTTGTCTTATTTTTCAATCTAAATGGACAGAATACCCGCATTTGAACTTTACCCCAAGCCTTAAAACTGCGTATATTATAATCAGGTTTACATACCGTCTTCCTGTTTGTGTTTTGTCATGATTTTGTGAAACCTTAATAGGTTGAACGGTTCTTGTTATTACCTGACCCTCTATTTAACAATGGCGGGTTAAACCTGAAAATGTTCTGTAAGGCTTGTATCTGGGAACCCATATTATATAAACTTAAGCTATTTATCTGCTTAAATGTTTTACGCATTTATCACAAAACCTTTTGCATTGTGCTTTAGGGTTTGGAGAATAAAACTGGAATGAAAAAACAAACAAAAAACACAAAGGTATATTCTCTTTGTGAGCAAAGACTAATTAATTGGGAAAAATAGAATACCAAATTGATTGGGGAAAATAGCCCAATTTCTTGGGAAGTGGAACACACTGAATATATAAAATGGCGAAGTAACAATGTATAACCCCGAAAACACACATACAAAATCGAGTGTAGGGATACAGCGGACCTTCGACCAAAAGCGAAGCAGGATCACGGTGCCATGGTAGCGAGTGAGCATACTCTGGCTTGACCGGTCACACCCACCGTGAGCCTGTAGTCGAAAACAAAAGTAAACGGGGTTACCGCGTTCGTCAAATATAGTATGGAAAATGGACAGTCTCTAACCAAAGGGTAGAAAAAATCAGTAACAGATTATGACATG
>CAJDSM010014324.1:8645-19632 GCA_903981925.1 Ostrea lurida
AAAAAAAAAAAAAAAAAAAAAGCAACCAAAACAACCCCCCCCCCTCAAACAAAAAAAAACAAAAACAAACAAAAATAAAACGATAAAAAAGAATCAGGATAGACAATAGGAGTTAACTAGAAACCTCTTACCATTGGTATCGATTTTCTGATAATAGAGATCTAGATCGGTCACAGTTACGAAACCATCTCTGTTCATGTCAAATTCGTAGAAAAGTCCCTGTCCGATGATGTTCAGCTCCGGCTCGTTGTGGAAAAATCTACTGACAAAATGCCTGCTGCATACTTTGTGTCGTCTGCAGTTAAAGATGTTTTTGAAAAGAAAAAAAAGGAATGAAAATGGATAGATTCTAATGAAATAGTTGATTAGACTGTGACAACTAAATGCGTATAGTGTTGTATAGTCCCAATTCAAAAAGTGGGACAAAACATATGCAAGATATATTCACAAACAGTGCTGGACATTAGTATCTGACGACTAGATAGTAGTAATTTATTATGGTGATATATGATATCATATATATACTGCAATGCACTGCTGAAGTTCCTCATTGACATTATCTTTGTAGTGTCTTGGTGATCGGGTCTTCCAGTGGTTGGAATTCACATGGGAACAAACAGTGCTCCTTTATAGCAGACCAATTCAAAAAGCTTCTACATTAGAAGAAGATATCTCTAGCGGTGGGCTTTAATTTGAAACTTCGATATATCGAAGACGTTTTACACATGCATCTATTTATACTGGTAATAATAATTTTCATTCATATGTCGATTCGATATATCCCAGCGAACTAGAAATAAAAGACACCACAGAGTCTTCCAGATCTGCTTCGTACTAAAGAAATTTTATTGAACATCGACATTAACGGCAAACTAACTACTCAACTTGGTGACAAACGGGACGATTTAAGTTTCTCCATCGTCAACTTTCCATATTACTGTAGCAACATTCCATCATCAACTGCATACGGTGGTTATGTCTCAACTGATTCGATACACAAGAGCTTGTTCTGCGTATGATCAGGTTTTGAATTGAGACAGGCTACTTCACGTTTAAAGACAGCCTTTCGCACAGTTTATGGTCGTTATAACGATTTAGTTTACTAGTATAACTTGTCATTGGGTAAAATGCTGTCTGATGTGTTTCATAGCAATTGTTAAGCCTTTCTGATCAACCGATTTTGATTACGGATTACTCCGTTTATCTGATCAAGAAAAGAGGCTCACGGCGGGTGTGACCGGTCGACAGGGGATGCTTACTCCTCATAGGCACTTGATCCCACCTCCGGTGTGTCCAGGGGTCCGTGTTTGCCCAACTCTCGTTTTGTATTCTGTTTTGGAATTACGAGATTGATCACTGTTCGTTATCTTCACTTTTTCAAACAACATTTCATAAAATTAATTGCGAATCCAAAACACCTGCGCATTGGACCTGTATGTTCCTGAGAGATAGAAATGATAACAAAACTAATACAATAATTAAACACAAAATTTTCTGTAAATCAACGAATTTATGTACAAATTACCTGAAAGTTTAAATTTGGCAGTTTGTCTAGGGAAATTCATTAATAGAAAAACAGCACAATCAAGATTTGAGAAATATAACGTGGGGTTACAACCCATACCAATGAAGAATTTTGTTCTGAGATTTAATCATACAGTACAATGTAACAGTAGTAACCTCTACAAAATCTAAAAGATGGAGTACATACTCAGTCATTTATTGCTTCTCTCTTGTATCGCCACAATTCTATTCTGATTGGAAGAATACCACATCTTAATTGTGCAATAAGAGATCTTAATATCTTTACATCTTCGATATTTTGTAATGCTCGTGAAAAGATAGTTTTCAATTCTAAAATTCGTATGGATATCTTTATAAAAACGTAATTTATAGGAAGTTGATTTACATTTACTTGCCACTCATTCTATAATTAGACCATGCCTGGTTTGGGGTTTTTGGGTTGTTTTTATTTTGGCCAGGTCAGATTACCTATCAGGAAGAAAAAAAAAACAAAAAAAAAACGTAACTTATCATGGAGATCTGTTATTCAAAATAAAATCGCAAAGTGGTTACAAAGGACATCGGTTTGTTTTAAATTTTAAATACGGGATTTGAGGGAACTTTCCGTTCTCAATTTATTAAACCTTTGTGAATAATGATTGTAGACTTTTCATAGAGAATCCATTGTGCCAGCCATTTGCAACATGCCTTTTGATGATTTAGTATGGATTTAAATAGTATGTGTCCAAGAAAAAGATACTTACGATTTAAATCATAATCATCGAATATATGATGCATGTCCGCGGCCTCGAAGTGACCATCGCCGTCCGTGTCCACTGTGGTCCACAGCGTTGTCACCTGGGTCCTCACAATACTTTTGAATTTGTCCAGTGGAGACTGTGTATGATGGCTGAAATGCAGAAAATATAGTCACGTGTCCCTGGGAGAGAGATAAAATATATTTTTACTTCAAAGACAAATTCATATTGTGGATGATGAAAATGGACAAATAAAATGTACCTATTGGGGTCAGCGAATGTCCCAGACACGACTAGAATCAGCACAAGCCCAATCATGTTAATGCTGCAAAGACATAATGACAAGCTGTAACACCATGTCGAGATACCATTAAGGTAGGTTTCTACACCATCATGATGGTTGACTTCCTTTTGAATCATGGATGAAAATATCAATACAAGTATAGCTTTTTTAAAAAAGCTTACTGTCTTTAGCACCAACTTTAAAGAGTGAAGGTGAATTATTTCTTTTATTTAATTTTTGAAATGTGCAAAAATAGATATCCTTACAAAACGTACAGTACCCTATTCCCAGCACATACATTTTTTTTTCACAAAATCAAAAACCACTGTTCCCTATATTAACACTGATTAAAGCCTCTTTTACAACTTTGTTTAGACTGAAATAGTATTATTACCGAATCAGGGCACAATTGGTCATAAATAAGTAAAGACAAAGAAGAGAGTACTTCTTCGAATTAATAAGTGTGTAGACATCCGTAATCAGTTTAAAAAAATCAAAGGCTATCTGATAAGCCATATACATAAGTGTTCAATTCACATGCTATTAAAAACATCCAAACCCCTTTTAGACCCCCCCCCCCAAACTTGTATAAAAATAAATGGATCCTCCTGTTCTGACAATATACCGATCTGCAAATGACAATAAGGCATTGTACAAAATTTCAATTCAATATCAAAAGCCCTATTGAAAATTTTTAATCCACACCCGGCCTCACTTAGATCCATCATAACTAGTAGAAAAATAATTGGATCCTTCTGTCCTGACAAAATGCACATCAAATATTTCCTATCTATCCGATCCACGATAACTTTAAGGAAAATATTTAGACCCATTTGTCCATCAACAAAGTTTCAAGTCTATCCGATAAGCCATAGAGAGGTTCTAAGTGCTATTCTCACCCCTTTTAGATCCACCATATTCTAATTTTACCCTCCCACCAAATAGATATGGAAAAGAAACAAAGAATAACGGATGTGTCTCGGTTTAACGCAAAAACTGAAATAATTTCTCTGAATAATAATATCATATAAATGCCTTGTAATAGTCGTGTATCAATTCCATCAATTGTAATTTTCTTCATTCGTTTTGTCTTTTTTTTTTAAGATTGAAAATCTTGTTAAATTGTTAACTCGTACGTAATTAGATCACAGAAAAAAAATATTTCCCTTGGACAGAGCGGCATTTTAACCAATAGAAATTAAGACTATTTTCTCATCATGCATTTTCTACCAATCACAACAGAAAGGAAGTGGTTAATCCGGATATAGTATGTATATACGTCTTCCATGGAAGGCGAAAATCAGGGTTACGTGTATTTGTTAATGCATTTTCGTTTTTAAATGCCTAGCTGAGTAGATCAGTAGGTTAGTACTGTAGATTGCGGGTTCAATTCAAGCAGTTGTGGTTTTAATTTTTTTTCTCCAGATTACTTTTTATTACTTAAACTGCTAAATGGAGTGAATTTTAAAGTTTTCAATTCTAAAATATTGTTTAACATATCTTGTACGATGTAGCATTCAACCTTGAATTGAAGTGCAGCGAATAATTATGAAGTACATTGTATGAACGTATCACGATGGTTACCTTGAAGAGATTAACAGTACTTGTATATATCGTGAATGACTTTTGTACAGTTGAAGATAATCGACTGGAAACTTAATGCGTTTTAAATACATGCATTTTATTGTCAAATGCTGATTTTTTGCTAGCTATTCATACACATCTCGAACGCGGAAAGATTGATTATTTACTGTTTTACGTCAAACTCAAAAATATTTCACTCATATGGAGACGTCACCATTGCCGGTGAAGGGCTGCAAAATTTAGGTCTCTGCTCGGCACTCGTGGCCTTTGAGCAGGGAGGGATCTTTTTCGTGCCACACCTGCTGTGACACGGGACCTCGGTTTTTTCAATCTCATCCGAATGACCGCTCCATTTAGTCGCCTCTTTTGACACGCAAGTGGATGCTAGGGATCTATTCTAAAAACAGGACCCCCACGGGAAAGACAATAACACAAACGATAATTGGACTTGTGGTACTTGACTTGGAGATCGAAATAGGCAAAATGGACAGGTATTAATCACCTGTTGTGTGATTCTCCTTTAACGGAAACAGAAAGACTTACCTTTTTATTGTATGATTAATTCAATCAATATTGTATGATATAGCGTTTATGGATATTGTCACAACTTAGAAATAAAAGTTGCTTCTATACCTATGAAAACTATAATAATTCAATAAAATACAAACGGTACCGTTCTACTGGATGGTATAACACAGATAGACCCTTACCAATTCTCTGGAACAAGAAATGACAGTACAGATAAACCCGTGACCTTGCCTGATAAGGTGCCGGGACGTCCAGATCATCGAATCGTTGTAATGCACTGACTGAGTTAGAACTGTATAGAAAACTGTCTGTCTGATATCAAAACTACAGTGCTTTCTTGGAAAACTAACCATACATGAGAATTTCCCAAGTGGGAATCTGGCTATATACAGCAATTATACCACTTCTGGGGTAAATCCATTATACATGTATATTATAACAATGTTCTCCTTCAGTACGTTTCGGATACATTTAAACAATAAAATGCTTTCTTTGTTGGTCTATAAGGTGATGAACCAACAAAGAAAGACATTTCATTGGTTATATATATTTTTAACAAATAAACTTAAGTACTAGAATACCA
Organism: Ostrea lurida; assembly: GCA_903981925.1. Lineage (NCBI taxonomy): Eukaryota > Metazoa > Mollusca > Bivalvia > Ostreida > Ostreidae > Ostrea > Ostrea lurida. The sequence goes on from CAJDSM010014324.1 coordinate 13,885, forward strand.
TAATGTTGACCATTTCGTTGCGTTAAATGCAAACTTTGACCTTGATTATTTGTTTGTTTTACGTCCCGTCGAGATTTTTTCACGCATACTGAGATGTCACCAGTTGTAGGTGAAGTACCACATTAGCGCTCAGGGCCGTACCAGTGAGTGTTCTGTAACGTGCCAACGCCTGAAGTTACACGGGACCTCCGTTTTTAAGGTCTTATCCGAAAGACCTGTGATTCTGACTTCTAAATGCCGAGCTCTTGGCAAAGGAGCAACCACTTCCAAGGCCGTAACCAGGGGGGGGGGGTGCACTGGGTGCATGTGCACCCCCCCATTTCAAAATGAAAATGCTAAAACCTCTCAGCGTCCGGGGGATTCGCCCCTGGACCCCCTACCAAGGCCTGTCCTGGACCCGCTGGAGGCATCCAGACCCAATGAAAATGCTAAAACTTCTCAGCTTCCGGGGGGCGGAACGACCCCATAACAAGACCACGTCCCTGACCCGCTGGGTACCTCCAACCCTATGAAAATGCTTAAAATCTCTCAGCTTCTGGGGGCTTCGTCCCTTGGACCCCCTACCAGGGCTAATCCTAAACTAGGGGGGGGGGGCTAAATCGACCCCAAGACCCCTTGCCTTAAGTCTTGTGCACCCCCATTGGAAATTCCTGGTTACGGCCCTGCACTTCCTATTTTCACATCTTAGATTTGACGCAGCCATGCCACGAGCGGGTTTCGAACTCACGACCTCCCGGTTGCGAAATGAACGCTCTAACAACTGAGCTACCGCGAGCGGTCCTTAGCCCTTAATGACAATCTATATTCGGTAATGATTCAAGAAATGAATATGTATTTTATAATGACAGACCCATCCATTGTATGGAGAGTGAAGAACCGATCATCTGGATAGATCGATGCCCACATAATGTATACTGATGACGTGATGGTGACATTTTTTCTGACTCCCAAAAATAGAGCTTTTATGACTTTTTCATAATTTGAGGGAATGTTGGAAAAATGTTACATGTACAGCAGTGGATACCAAGCATGAAACAATTGAACTTTATGTACTCAACCCAGCCCGTCAACAGGATTTAGCTATACCTTTTATGACAGGGAGAAGTGATATCAAATTCAACTGAAGCATAAATGTTATGTCTGTGCAATGCAACTGTTAAAGTGCCCATGGAATTAAAACTGCACACAGAAAAATCGAGACTTGTTTCAAGAAAAGAGCATCAGCAGATCGTGTTCTTTCGCAGGCATCATGCCTTCGTTCATTGCTTTGTGTTTCAGCCAAGATGATGGAAAAGGAAATTTAAATTCTTTACATGTATTTTGTGAATACCCTTGTATTCATTTTTACCAAATGTATGGTGCAACATGGTGGTTGCTTTCAAAGAGATCGATCCCCAATCGCTTCATGACTACGTCAAACATTGGAAGTGACTGCTCCTTTTCCAAACGCTCGGCATATTTAGTGGTAAGAGTTACTGGTCTTTCCGTGTGGCGACTGGCTTTGGCACGCTAAAAACCGTCACTGCTACGGCCGTAGGTGCCAAGTATTAGTTTAAACCTACGACTGGTGACGACTCAGTATGAGTGTAAAATCTTCGACGGGATGTAAAACAACCGACCTAAGAGTAACACCCGCAATAGCGAAGTTGTTTGAATTTTGTGCATGTAGTGATTTTGATAGATCCCGTCTTAGGCACATTTCACTCCTAAATTGTAATTCATCACATGTTTATTCCTTTATCCCGTGGATATCACTCATGACATAAATTCTAATTATTACACTGTGTTTCCTACGCCGACTGGTCGATTGTGACCTCATAAACGTACGTAAAATTTACGTCGTTTGTTTACAAACATTCCGTCTCTTCCGACAGACCTAACAAACAAAACAGTGGTCAAACATTAAAGAATGAAATATTACTATTGTGAAGATATTCTACTATGTTTAAATTTATGCAGCAATTGAAAATAATTCTGCTCAAACATGATTTGTGTGTTATTGTTGTAGCACTCTTTCTTAATGCGCGCACTTGCATGTACTACACCATGGCTACAGATTCAATGTAATTGCAGAAAGTGAATAATGCAGAGAAGAGGGGATAACATGTGATAAAAAGAATTTTCCATGGGTTGCGGTTAGATATAATTTATATCCAACTCGTTGTGTGTTTTATATCCCCTCGCCAAAGCTCGGGGATAGAAACTCACAACTTGTTGGATATAAGTCATATCAAACCACAACCCATGGGAGATCCTATATTTATGGTCTATCCAATCAATTTATAAGTGGTGGCGTCGTAAATATGGGAATTCTCTATTTGAGAAGTCTTCAGGATATCACCGCCATTTGCTTTTATGTGATTTGGTTGTATATTGTTTTTGATTGGTTGGTTGTGTATTGTTTTTGATTGGTTGGGTTGTATGTAAAGGCAAAGATAACGAACAGTGATCAATCTCGTAAGTCCTAAATATAATACAAAAACAAGAGTTGTGCAATCACGGACCCCTGGACACACCAGAGGTGGGATCAGGACTAGGTTGCTCAAAACCTTGGTTAAAGTGTTGGGTTAATCCCTTATCCACTGGTTAACTTTTAGCCACTGGTTTAATCTGTTGCTCAAAAGTTAACCACTGGTTAAATTACCTAACCAATGGTTAAATATTGCAAAGTTGGCCATTCTGTAAAGGTGGGTTAAGTCTGTTAACCAGAGGTTAAACATGGCTGCCCGCTTGCTGTTTGATGTAAACATTGGCAGACGACAATCGAAAAATCGAGTGTACAGACATTTTAATAATGAGTTGTCAAGGAGGTCCGTTGCCAACGATTTGTATATGTTTTTTGGATATATAGCACAATGTTACTCGCCTTTGATAGAAAGGTATAGATTCTGTAAAGAATCGGTTAAATATATCATGATCTAATTGAACCAGAGTTGTGCCGCCCAACACTACGTTCACATTCACTGTCGGCCCTAGTCAGGTTGAGATGGCTCTCCGATACTACGCCACTGGTGACAACATGAGAACAATTGGAGACACCATGGGTTTTCATAAGTCCAGCGTATCGCGAAAGCATCCGGGATGTATCCAAAGCGCTCGTCATGTGGCCCCCCGTTTTATTCAGTGGCCATCCACTCCGGACGAGAAGTCAACGAACAAGAAGGGTTTTTACGGTATAGCAAGATTCCCAGGTGTGATTGGTGCTATTGACGGCACGCATGTACGGATCATGGCCCCCAGTGAGCACGAGCCTGTCTATGTTAACCGTAAAGGTTTTCACTCCATCAACAGCGAGCCATATGTGACATGAAGGTGATATCATCATTATGTTTCAAGTGTTTCTGAAATAAATTTAAACAGATGTATTATTTCCCGTCCTTCAAAGAACTTTTGAGTATTTACGTAAATATAACCCAATACACATTTACATTACATATATACCAAAGACAAACTCACAGTCAACCCATCTTCATTATTCATAGCTGTCCCATGATATCAACTTTTGTATTACTCATTTCCGGTTAAAAAAGGAACAGGTTCTCTGCAATATTCGTCCCATCTGTAGATTATACCCCCCCCCCCTTCCCCCCCTTCACTTCATGATGCCAATATTCATGGGGATTCATGCAAAATATTGTTGTTTTATCAAATTAATAAAATCTGAAATAATTGAAAACAACAATGATAGGTTGTTTTATCGGGAGCAGCCCCCCCCCCCCAACCTTTTCGTGACCCCTGCCGTGACCAAAACTATTATGTTCTTTATGTTGAGTCTGGCATATTTTCATCATTGACACTGTGCATCCAACAGTTTCTCATCGTGCTAGGCGTATCACTTCCCCGGGCTAGTTTGATAAACCGAGTACTAATTTGGCCGTCCAATATTCTTGTCAAAAGAAAATAATTCACGAAGTAGTGTAATGCATTACATGTAGTTTGTGGTATTATGATTTCAGTGTGTTCGCTATAGGATTCAGGTTTTAGCTAGATTTGAACTCATATAATTAATTATAAATAGTAACTTATTACCTACTCCCATAGCTGAGGAATAAGAAAGGAGGGGTGGAAAGGGGGGGGGGGTCGTAAACCCTTGGCTAGCCGAGGAGGGGGGAGGGGGGGGACCAAGCAAAAAAAAATAATAATAAATTTAAAAAAAAAGAAAAACGATAATAGAACACTGAATAAGTGATGGGGGGGGGGGGGGGGTGGGGGGTAAACTTCTAAAACAAAAAATCACCTGAAGTTTTTTTTGGGGGGGGGGGCGGGGGGGGCCAAAAAGTTTTAAAATACACTGAATGGGGGTGGGGGCTTCTAGATTACGTGACAAAAGGATAAAACACTGAAATGTGTGTGTGGGGGGAGGCAAACTTCTAAAAATCACAGAAAGTGGGGGGGGGCGGGGGGGGGGGGCGGGGGGGGGGGGGCAATATTCTAAATTATGTGACAATTAAAGATTATGTATATTGGTTTAATGTCCCTTTCGAGAATCTTTCACTCTTAAGTCACCATTGTGCAAGTGATAGCTACAAAATTTAAATCTTTTTGCTTGACGCTTAATTGCTTTTGAGCAGGAGGGATCTTTCCCATGTCACAGCCTGCTGTGATGCAGGACTCCAGTTTTGAATGGTATCATCGTGAAGGGCAGCCCCATTTAATCGCTTCTTACGGGAAAAGTACGACTTATATACCTGAAATCCTCACAGAGACATTGGAGTTTTGGCAAAGTGATTGTAATGGGACAATTGAACAGGCCGGATCCAGAAAATTTTCTAGGGGGGGGGGGGGTCCAACCTTAAGTAGAAAAAACCCATGAACTACTAGTTAATTTGATTGTTATTTTTGTGGATTGATTCTGTTTGACGTATAATATATTGCCAGGTGTGCATGTAAGAAAAATTTGAACCCAGGTAGGTTGATTTTCTTCAACGATTCAAGCACTCCCATATATTGAAATGAACAACATATAAAACCCGCGTGACAAGGCGAGCACACATCTTTTGTATAACACCCCCCCTCCCCGTTCCACCGGTAGTAATGCTTAAACCACCTTTACTCCCTTACAGGTCGATTTATCACAACATAGTTGCCAAATGGCCAGGGTCCAACCATGATTCTTTTATTTTTCGAGAATCAAATATTGGGACTTATCTTGAGGCGCATCATAGAGGGGTCGATATGGATGGACTACTCCTTGGTGATAGTGGATATGCTTGTAGCAGATATCTTGTGACTCCCTTTCTAAGACCAGTGTCTGAGTAAGTCAACCTTAATTCCATCCCCCAGTGCCCCAAATTATGTACACCCCATAAATTATGTAATGAACAATATATGATTGAGGAAGAGAACAATATAGAGTGCCGATTCTCTTGCACAGAGTTGTCGTTCCTTTCTTCTTAACTTTACATGCAGGGATAAGAGTAGAAGGAGACGGACAACTGCCGCTGGGCAACAGAGAATGAATTAAAGGGTATGGAGCATTCGCGATAAATTATGCACTTTTGGTGCTCCACCTCTAGAGCAACACGTTAGAATATAGTGAGAGAGAGAGGGGGCCACCTCCTCTAATTAGGAACTAATCACCATGGTTGTTGATTCAACAATTATCGATTCAAATGACTGTTGTTGCTGCAAGTAAACCAAAAGAGTTATAAAACACTCTTCTTAAATTAGATCCATGGTCAGAACATTGTGAATATCACAAAATGATCATCAAGTACTCGGATTGTACAAAATGTTAAGGTTATATAT
>CAJDSM010014326.1:8420-28526 GCA_903981925.1 Ostrea lurida
CGGTACTCCAGTCCGAGTCCCGTACGCGAGTACTCTCTTCGAATAGAGAGGTCAGAGTAGTTGTACACACCCTTATCCTTCCTTCCGGAAAGACTTTTCTAAAAACTCGCAATGTTTTTGTTTCTTATAGTCGGGTGCAGTTCATAACGGACGATTACTCCAGATCAATTACATCGCTTCAGCTTTGTCCTTTTAATAGTTTTTTATCAGTCCCCATCACAGTCTTAAGTCTAATTTGCATATCACAGCACAAGGTTAATTTTCTACATTGTAGTGGAATATTATTGGGTCAGTTCGGTAGGTTTTACAACACTACATCCTATCCACCCTACCAATTCTCAAAAGTCAGTCGAAATTTTCACACCTTGGATGGAGGGACAATAGGCATTTTTCGTAGTTACCTTAAATGAGATCCATAGGTTTGGTTTAAACAACAACCAACGGGGATTTATCGGATGACTCCACACAACCCTGCACGCTGATATATCATGTTCATGACTATTGATTTTAATTTTGGGGTAAAATCGGAAGATAGACAATATTAGATGTCCAACCCTTGATACGTTAAACTATTACATAAGTGTGGCGTATCCAGAGTACCGAAAGTGTAGGCTAGGCGATAATCTCAGTTATCACGTCTTCCACTAGTCTCGAATAATGGAAAGTGGAAATCTGCGGCTTTGTTATTGGATAATATATGTATGGTTGCTATCGAATAAGGGTGAAATATCACTTGTAACACTATATTTTGACTTAATCTCACCGAAATTGTTTGCCTAAAGTTGGATCGTGGTCAGGAACAAGTGGTTCGTTTATAGTACAGCGCAACGTGTTCATTAATAATGGGTATAAGACTTTGCGAGGTGGAATATGTTTGATGTCACACGTGGGGACAAGTGAGTTGTTACTATAATACAGTGGGATGGATAGATCGCTATGCAGCAGTTTTTGGACCTGTTACTTCAGATTATGGACTTTGAAAACTTCTAGATTCCTGTTATAAAGCCTTCAATGATAAATATATAGTCAGGAGAAGGATTCAATTGGTTTATCGAATCAAATTTAATTAAAGGCACGACATATAGAAGGGAGTGTATGAGGTAAGGATTTATAGCTTGGATCCGGTGAACACTTTCGTCGTTGTGTCTATAGTACACGCTTATTGCGGATAGCTTTGAATCAATATTCTATCAAGCCTTGCCAGTATAGAATGGCCGGGGGCATATGATAGTAGTTACCGTTTGATTGTCCGGTCCGGCATTGACTGTGCACTGTTCTTCCTGTTTCCAGTCACTCTGTCCCGTCACCGTCAGTTCGTCCTTGTCGACGGTCACATCTCCTAATGAATTTCTTGTTCTATTATGACTATGCAATGGTCTCAACAACATTCAATAACTCAATTTGGGTTGTACGCCGAGATACGTTCACAACCAGCGACATATCGGCTGGTAAGTTCAAAAGTTCCGGGTCATTGTGTGCCGTATGATTTTTGACAGAGTTAAGCCCTCCTTGCAAATGATATAAAAATCAGAATTTTTCGTTTCCGTTCATTATACCTTCTGCCAATGGCTCTGCACACATTCAACTCGAAATTTAGTAGTGTTGGAATACGGCTACTTGGGAATTGATCCAGGTCAAGTTTCGAAGTTGGTCATGGATCCGATGATTTTTGATCAGAGTCTAGCACCTACTTGACTATAGAAAAAATCATGAAATTTTCGTTTCACGATTCAATTAAATCCTCCTCAACGTCTCTGCACACCCATTCAATAACTCAATGTTGATACTATCGGAGGAGGCGCCAGAATCGAGTTACGCAAGTATGAAAGAACTTTCCATTCACCCTTAAAGATTTCCTTCATATATAGACTTCCACTGTAGGCGGGGGCTTTCGTGCGCTACCGCCACACAGATCTGGTTAAATGATGTTTCTTCCATCATCAATTTGTTTGTCTACGCACAAGAAGTTCCATTCATAATGTCTTATGGTTTCCTGCTTGCTGCTTTCTCCTCACTTACCCAATGTAGTACAATTAAGGGGAGGTGGTATTAATTTGGAGCACTTTTCATTTGGGGGAGTGGGAGGGGAGGACATTTGTTTTTTAAATAAAAACAAATTTTAATTTAGTACTGTTTTTGGACATAATTTGTTAAAAATGAAATTGGCCACACCTTTTGTACAAATTTACTTGTGTGATTTTGAAATCTACCTAAAAGATGATATACAGATGGGCCCTCGTTTATTCTGGCACGCATAATCCGGACGCTTCACCTTCCGGACGATTTTTTCTTGGAACCGGAATTATTACACGTTAATTTATATCATATAATCCGGAAATTTGCATTACCGGATCCAGACGGTCATTTTTAGAGCTGAAACGAATACCAAAATCGATATTCGAATATTCGGACTACTATTCTATTCGTAATCGAATATTCGTCAACATCATATAAATGTAGTACATGTAGGCCTATATTCCTTCATAAAATATATATTACAGGTCTGTCACTTATTAAATCACCAGGACTAGTTTGGTATGTTTCAGCACCTTAAAATATCGATTATAGTTATTGACATTAATTACGTGTTCAATTGTGTTAAGATAATAATAGAATTATTTTAAGGCAAAACGTTAAGTAAAAGAAAATGGAAAAATACTCACACTCTGTCTTTTCCTATACAAAAAATCTCCCATATTTTCAGAATACTATGTTTTGTTTGTTGTGTTTTCTGATAGAGAAATGACTGTATATCTGGATATAATGTGAAACAAACAATAAAAAAAAAAAAAACAAAAAAAAAATGGCCAAAAATAAATTGAGCAGTAAGCATTTAATAAGAAGCAAAAGACTTTCGTATTCCGCTCCGAGTGGTATTATGCCATGTTGTATACTATAGAAATCAACATCAGAATTGCCAGTTTCTGGACGTGATCGTTAGAAGAAAAAAAATAAATAAAAAATAAAAATAAAATAAATAAATAAATAAGAATATAGAGTTGCTGCTAGACCAGTAGGGGTTTAATTATCTAATAACAAAATTGCAAGTGATGTTCCTGGTAAATAATATGATATAATGATTGGATTTATATACTGCGCTTTATCTACCTTAAAGTTACTCAAAGCGCCTTTACAATGGCATTATTACCCCAGCAGACCTTAACAAATTCCAGAACCTCTCAGTGCAAGCTGCCGTTAAGGCGCTAGAACACTAACATTCTGACAATATCTTTCACTGTCTATAGCCAGGTATCCTTTTACACTTGGGTGGAGTGAGGAAATCGTGTAAAGTGCCTTTCCCAAGGATAAACGTCGATTCTGCCACGGCCAGGATTTCGAACTCAAACCTCTTCGATCAAGAGGTCTGACGACCTAACCACTAGGCCACCGACGCCACAACAAGAATAAGAAAAACAAAGATTATGGCGAGTTATACCTTGTTAATAGTTGGTTACGGGAAGATTTTTTCAGTTTTAAAAGTATATATTATAAACGTCTAGTGACTGTACTGAAGTTCTGTTTTCACAGCATTTTCATACGGGTATTAGACATGTGACTGAATATTCGAATACTAAATATTCCATTCGAACATTCGCTATTTAATTTTTCGCGAATATTCGAACCATCGTTTCAGCTCTGGTCATTTTTTACTACAAAGCTAAAATGCATTGTAAAATGAAACCGTAATCCGGACGATTTTTTTTTTTCTTCAAAGGTCTGCTTTGGACGATTTAGCAAGAATAAATTTGCAAAGAAAACATAAGCTTCAGTCGAGGCCTGACATAAAGTGAATTAAGCGATAATTTACTGTACAATACGCTGTCTCTAGTGTTGTAAGTGAACGCCGTCGGTTTCATAGCAACGTGCTGATCGAGGAAATTATCAGATAATTGTACAGTTTTGAATTTGAAAATAAATCTGTACCAAATTTACACATCGTGTTGATGTGATGATATATTTTATTGAACTGTTAAATATACTTTTCAGTCGATAATCCGGACTTTAAAAAAAAAAAGGTACGTGTTTTCGAAAAGATAGCACTCGTGTTGTTATTTTACATTTATCAATTGTTCATTTATGAAGAGAGAGAGAGAGAGAGAGAGAGAGAGAGAGAGAGAGAGAGAGAGAGAGAGAGAGAGAGAGAGAGAAGAGAGAGAGAGAGAGCGAGAGAGAGAGAGAAAGCATTTTACGGCGAGAGAGGATTGTTTTATTAAGAGAGAGAGAACATTTTACCAACGAAAGAGAGGTGTTGTGAGGGAGAGAGAAGAAACATTCTACTGGGGAGAGAGAGAGAGAAAGTAACATTTTACGGTGAGGAGAGGATTGTTGTGATTAAGAGAAGAGAACATTTTACAGACGAAAGAGAGGTGTTGTGAGGGAGAGAGAAAGAAAACATTCTACCGGGAGAGAGCGAGAGAGGATTGTTTATATTTTACTGACGAAAGAGAGGATTGTTTTATTCTGTTTTTGTGAGGGAGAGAGAAAGAAACATTCTACAGAGAGAGAAAGAGAGAGAGAGAGAACATTTTACCGGTGAGGACTACTTTGTAAATTTGTGCGGGTTTTTTGTACTCACGGTACTAACCCTACAAATTATCATGCATCCGCAATAGAACACCCATCCGAGTGTAGCTGAGGTATTCCACCTCGGATAATTAGTGCGCGTTGTTAGATCAAAGCGAGAGTATTTTTATAACGATGTTGGATACTTTTATCCTCCAGAATATGGCTGGACAATTAAAATATGAAATATAAACTCTGTGCAAACTGAATTGGTCAACTAATGCAGTCCGTGCTACCGACATGGTCACATCGGCCAACAAAGAGGAGATGAGTGAAAATTCCTGCCAGTGGTGGAAAAAAAGATAAGCCGACGTATAACTGGCCGTGAATTGGGATAATTTGTTTTTTACATTAAATGTATCAAATAAGCGATTTGTGCTTTTAGATGCATACATGATACAGTACATGTTAAAACATGATTTATCTAATAAAGTAATGGATACATTAATGAAAACGTGTTTTAGTTTTACTATTTATAAATCAATAAAATTAACATATTGGTTACTTCTATGAAGATCAAAAATGCGATTCAGTTATCTGACGCTTCATTTATCGCGGACGATTTGCTGGGAACCAAAGTGTCCGGATTAACGAGGCTCCACTGTAGTCATGAAAATTTGGTATACATACAGGTTAAGGCCTTGCATTAAAGAGAGACTTTATTGAAACATAGCAAAAACAGTAAATTTTATGAAAATCCCGAATTTTTGCTCTGGTTTCAGACTATATTTACAAAAGGCATTTTCTGAAAACAAGTATTTCTATACAACAAGGAGGTCTTGAACAAATTATCTGGACCAATAAAAATAAAAGACAAGGCAATGCAAGCATATCATCCCCTCACAACACAAGTTTTTAAACAATAGTCATAGTGACCTTTGACCTTGAAAATCAATAGGGTTGACCTCTCTCCATGGGCAACATTTGATCATCGATGATGAATGCTGTGTCTTCTAGTCTTGTTCACAAGAATATTGAGGCAGTCAATAGTGACATTGACCTTTGACCTGAAAATCAATAGAGAACATCCACTCCTCATGGAGAATTTTGGTGGGAAGGTTTGGATGATTCCTTGATAATGCTGTTTTCTTCTGTCTTGTTCACAAGGATTTTTGGCAATAGTCAATTATTACCTTGTTTCTTCTATCTTGTTCACAAGGATTTTCAGCAATAGTGACCTGACCTTTGACCCTTGACCTTGAAAATCAATAGGGTTCATCCTCTCTCCATGGGCAACATTTGTGGAAGGTTTGATGATTCTCTGATGAATGCTGTTTCTTCTATCTTGTTTACAAAGGATTTTTGGCAATAGTGACTTTGGACCCTTGAAAATCAATAGGGTTCATCCTCTCTCCATTGTCAACATTTGTGGAAGATTTGATGATTCTCTGATGAATGCTGTTTCTTTTTATCTTGTTTACAAGGATTTTTGGCAATAGTCAATAGTGGGTCGTGTGAACCTTAGACCTTTGACCCTTGACCTTGAAAATGAATAAAATTCATACTCTCTCCATGGGTAACATTTATGGAAGGTTTGATGATTCTCTGATGAATGCTGTGTCCTCTATCTTGTTCACAAGAATTTTAGTCAATAGGCCATAGTAACCTTGACCTTTGACCTTGAAAATCAAGAGTTCATCCTTTCTCCATGGGCAACATTTTTTGAAGGTTTGATGATTCTTTGATGAATGCCCTTGCTTCTATCTTGTTCACAAGGTTCCCGACACGCACACACACACACAGCCACATTGCAGCGATGCTACAGTCGAACCTCGTTATCTTGAACTTGATGGGACCAAGAAAAAAGTTCGAGATATCCGTGAGTTCGAGATATCGAGGGTAAAAATACTAAGAAAATAGGTGGTCGGGACCTCCAAATCAGTTCGACATAACCATGGTATTCAAGATATCAGTGTTCGAGATACCAGAGTTCAACTGTATATCCCCTCCATAACTAGTTGCGAGGGGATAATAACATAACTTTATTTTTACATGCGGACATGCAAGGCCGATATGCTATGCTTGCTGTACCCCATCTTCGCTAGCCAAGGGTTTTCGGTCCTCTCTGCTACTGCGGAGTGGACCGAAAACCCTTGGCTACATGGGGAGCGGAGTGGACCGAAAACCCTTGGCTACATGGGGAGCGGAGTGGACCGAAAACCCTTGGCTAGCGAAGATGACTGTACCCAGCTCTTATACCAATTTTTTAAACATAACAATGAGTAATAAATTTGTATTTCTTTTATATCCTAAACAAAAGAATGCGAAAGGAAAGACTACGGAGGGACCATCTTCAGTATCTACAAGCCCTTTTCATGATTCTTACCTCAATCAACAATATGAGGACTACAGATATTAAGACTAAGGTAAGATAATACCAATGATATATAGTCAATCTTGCAGTATGATTAGGAACATAGGAAAGAAATTTATGGTTATAAAGAATTAGGTGCAAGAATCCACCGTAAGGGAACATTGTAAATAATTTGTCAAACCTTTGAATATGTTACACTGGAACAAGTTAAGTAATACTGTTCATTTTTTCATTCAAAAACATCAGTTTTCTGGACTTTTTAGCTCAAGTTAGCTTTTCTGATCACCTTTTTGTCCGTCCGTCCATCCATCTGTAACCTTTCACATTCTCGATTTCTTTTCTAGAACCACTGGACCAATTTCAACCAAACTTGGTAAAGGGAATTCAATGTTAGCTCACTTCAAAATTTGATCGTTGTCGTTATTTTTTCACATTTTCTTCCTCTCCAGAACCACTGGGCCAAATTCAATCAAACGTAGTACAAATCATCCTTGGGAAAAGGGGATTCATCTTTGTTCAAATGAAGGACCGGGCCCCTTTTAAAGTGGATATAAAATATAAAAATAGGGTGGTGTCATTTAAAAATCTTATAATCAAACCATTGGGCCAGAAAAGCTGAAAGGATGAAGGTAAATGGCAACTTGCTTAAACTTGGAGGCATTCGTAATTTGTAGTGAATGTATGCGCCATGTAACATAGAAATCATAAATGTACAAAATCAAATGTTAATGAACTGAATCATGGAAATTTTAACATGAAACAAGAAAATTCATTTTCATAAATATATTGGGGCCCCATCAAATATTAATTACAAATACTAGCCCAACACATTAGATCTAATTTATCAAGATTAATAAGCCTTTATTTTATCTGTAAACCACTAAATCAAATAATACAATACTGTCCACTGAACGATGAAATAAATCATTGTTATTTGGATTTAGTCAGTTAAAACTAAAATTGATTACTTCTATGAAGTTCACAGACTGTTAATTGTTTTCGCTGTTTTGGCAGACAGGTATTTTAGCCATTTTACAGTAGTTAACTAAGTTTATATACATAATTAGTTAAATTATTTTGAATTATAATTTTTTTTCCAGTGTACTCTAAAGTAATCAAACGTACTCTAAAGTACTCTATTTAGTAGGACCCCACAGTCACTACAGATGTCAATCAAGTTGCTTACCATTGATCAGGACACAAGTAAAATTTGAGGGTGTTAACTTAAAATTTGGTCTTTAACCAGAACAGCAAGATGGTGTTGAGGAATACCTGTGCTACATGAATTCATTTTCAGTTATGATGTGATCCTTTTGGGCAAGGCTAAGGCAACAATATGGGGTGAAAAAATTACACAGAAATTAAGATTGATGAAATTTCTTTTAAAAATCACCACTGCTGAACAACGGCAGGGCTGAGCTAGGTCACTCAGGTGAGCAATGTGGTCCATGGGCCTCTTGTTTTACATCTATTAATATTCAACTGTGCAAGCTAAAATTGGAAATTGTATAATAGCAGACATGCAAAGATCCCTGACATGCTTCATTGTTGTAGATTCCATTAAGACTTGATGTTGTTCAAGCCTTGAGAAAAGAACAAACCACTGAAAGCAGTTATAGGAGAGAAAGCAAGTAAGCATACATTGGAATGTCAATCATTTTATACAGACTCGGAGACTGGTCCCAAGACCATCAACTGAGAATAGACTTAAGTCAACATTTTTATTACTTATATCTCAAGATTTAGAACACAGATGTTTAAAACGATTACAGAATTTCAAATGCAAACATATATTAAAAATTTCATTTGTTTATGAAAATTAATTCTCAAGTTAGCTGGATTTGAAATTTAGACTTAAGTCTATTCTCAGTTTATGGTCTTGAGACAATCATCAAACATATCAGTGACCCAATCACAGACTAGAAGCCTAGCATGGCGGAGCTAGGTAGTCCATATCGACCAGCATTATAGCACTGAAATTTAGTAAATGTTTATAGTACACACTAATGCTTGTACATGCTGTACATCTCTTTCCCTAATTTAAGGACCCAAATTTAAGCCACTACCTTGAAATTTACCTGGACTAAAATGAAAAATATATCACCTGTCAATCATGTGGGAAACTATAAAACAGACCCTGATCGACTGACAGATTCGATCAAGTGTGTCAACTAGTCACCAGAGTTTGGATGTGTTTACTTAAGTGCAGACGCAAAAATAGGGTTCACAGTCTTTTATTATACCCCCACTTTGAAGGAGGGGGTATACTGTTTTACCCCTGTCCGTCCGTCCTTCCAAAACAAATATTTCGTCGCACTTTTCTCTGAAACTGCATATCACAGCCACTTGATATTTGGTATATCATTTCATCTAGGGGTCCCATACCACGCTTACTGAATTCAGACCTTTTACTTGTCAACTTCCTGTTGCTCAACTTTGTCAATATTTTTGAGTCGTATTGTGGAATCAATATTTTCGTTACACTTTTGTCTGAGACTGTGTATCACAGCCACTTGATATTTGGTATATCATTTCATCTAGGGGTCCCATACCACGCTTACTGAATTCAGACCTTTGACTTGTCAACTTCCTGTTAACTGACTGAAGTCAATATATTCTCGTCCGTCCAAAACACATATTTTTGTCACACGTTTATCTGAAACTGCATATCACAGCCACTTGATATTTGGTATATCACTTCATTTAGGG
The DNA here is from genome assembly GCA_903981925.1 of Ostrea lurida. Taxonomy (NCBI): domain Eukaryota; kingdom Metazoa; phylum Mollusca; class Bivalvia; order Ostreida; family Ostreidae; genus Ostrea; species Ostrea lurida. Next base: position 18,007 of record CAJDSM010014326.1, read on the forward strand.
GTCCCATACCGCGCTTCCAACCTTTCATATGTCAACTTCCTGTTGCCCGACTTTGTCAATATTTTTGAGTCGTATTGTGGAATAAATACTTTTGTCGTACTCTTCTCTGAAATTGTGTATCACACATAACATAACATTTGGTATATCACTTCATCTAGAGGTCCCATACCACGCTTACCAAATTCAGACCTTTCACTTGTCAACTCCCTGTTAACTGGCTTAGTCAATATTTTTGAGTCTTGATGAGGAATTGATATTTTCATCGCACTTTTCTCTGAAATTGTGCATCACAGCCACTTGATATTTGGTATATCACTTCATTTAGGATTCCCTTACTGCGCTTACTAAATGCAGACCTTTTGCATGCCAACCTATTATTAACTTGATATCAACCTTAGCAAAAGATGAAAAAATTCTCTAGGTAGCAGCTATATTTACATGTACCGTAGAGCAGGGGTATCCTCAGTGAGCAGTAGCTCACAGAATCCTTGTTGACCCATAAGTCGATAATTACCTGAACTAAAGATTCAAACATAATATGCAAGAGGGTGTCTGGTGGCACAGTCAAATTTTATCTTAGAGAAAATGTCATTTGGAATTTGGAATTTAGAAAAATAAAAAGTTCCTGTAGTAGCAGCTCTAGCTTCTACATATAATTCCTTTACAAGCATCATTTAAAGAATGCCTGGATTGCTTCTGTCAGTCATGGGTTGTCACCTGGGGTGGCCCGATAAGCCAAAATAATTGGCAAAATGTAGGCTAACATTGTCAAACTAATTTTGGTCATATCAATAAGATTAAGAATGATTTCAGATCAAGTTAAACTACATAAATGAATAGATATATTTTCATTCTTATTATACCCCCACCCCCATATGAAATTTATAGTGATCCTGTGTTCTATTTGTCTGCTCAAGTGAGCTTTTCTGATCACCTTTTGTCCGTCGTCTGTCTGTCTGTTAACTTTAAACATTTTCGACTTCTTCTCTAGAACCACTGGGCCAATTTCAAGCAAACTTGGCACAAATCATCCTTGGGTGAAGGGGATTCAAGTTTGTTCAAATGAAGGACTGGGCCCCCTTCAAAGGGGAGATAATCACGAAAATGCAAAATTAGGGTGGCATACATGTGATTCTCATTTTGAGACCCCCTCCCGTCCCTCCTGCTAAAAGTTAAAATCTGCCATCATTTCAAAATTTCAACAGCAAAACAATCGTGAACCACCATTTTTCAAATATTGACAATGAAACATCCCGAGACTATTAAAAGTCTCGAAAACCCCCGAGACTATCAAAAATCATTTCCTGTAATCTGTCACTGCTGAGGTAAACGGAGGTATGTTATTTATGATTACGCAGCAATCAGTGATAATTAACAATTTTAGGAGGATTAAAAGGCTGTTTCCTGCACATGTACAGGTGATTATATAACTATAGTATGTAACACCAAACTTGTGAAAACCATGTGTGGCCTGTCGGACGACCTTTGATATTGAAAACTTGGTATCGACGATTGAAGAAATGACCCGTTTCCACAGAACTAAAGTTCAAACACAATATTTATGGCTTGTTTTCAATCTCAGCTAAAGGAAATATATTTACGACTGTGTTTTTTGGGTCCGTGCATAACGTGCCAAATTGCCGAAACCGGCGAATATATATGTCTCAGGCGAAACGTAACTTGATTCTTAAAATGCTCCTGCAGCAAAGAAGACTTTAGTATATAGCTAAATTCAACAGTGCCTGTGAATCTGAGTTTATGTGGTGTTAAAGTAGTTTCAAGGGTCCAGATTATGTCTATTGCACTTAATGTATAGCTGATTATACACATGGAGAGAAAAACTACAGTTCAGTTGCATCAACTCCTTCAGTAAGCAGCATGAGGGTATGGTGAGGGGGACTGAGACACAGAATATTCTAATTAGTTTAGCAGCAGTATAACCACCAAAGATAAAGTTGCCTATACAGAAACCTTGTATCTTCTATAATGAATATGTAAAATAAAGTTGGTTATTTAATTTAATTACTTAATTCTCAGTGTGTTAACAGTAGAATTGACAATGTTTTCAACAAAAGCCCTATAGCCCATCAAAATTACAACAAAATAAATTAATAATATTCAAATAAAAAAAAAAAACACCTCAAAAACAAGGTTTATTGTAAATTATTAACCAATGGACACACAAAACGTTGAAAAATGTCGACAAAAAATCTCTCGTTTTCAGACCAAAACTCCAGCTGAAAAACTTCAAATTTCCAGTTGTGACATGACAGTTCTGTCACATGTATGGAGTGGGGTCATTTAAAAATCTTCTCCTCAAGAACCACTTGCCCAGATAAGCTGAAATTTGTATGAAAGCTTAATCTTGATATAGTGGAGATTCAAGTTTGTTAAAATCATGACCCCCGGGGGTACGATTGGGCCACAATAGGGGATCAGTTTTACGTGAATACATAGGGAAATAAAAATCTTCTTCTCAAGAACCACTGGGCCAGAAAAGCTGAAATTTACATGAAAGCTTCCTGATATAGTGGAGATTCAAGTTTGTTCAAATCATGACCCCCAGGGGTACATTGGGGCCTTCTTATAAGGGGATCAAAGTTTTACATGTGAATATATAAGGCAATAATCTCTTCAAAAAATCTTCTCAAGAACCACTGGGCCAGAAAGGCTGAAATTTATATTGAAAACTTCCTGATATAGTGGAGATTCAAGTTTGTTCAAATCATGAATTGACACCACCCCCCCCCCCACCCCCCCCCCCCCCCCCCACCCCCACCCCGAGGCAACAATAGGGATCAAAGTTTTACAAGTTAGTATATAGGGAAAATCTTTATAAATCATCTTGTTCAAAGAACTGTTGGACCAGAAAAAACAATATTTATCTAAAAAAAAAAAAAGCTTCTTGATGTAGGGTAGATCCAAATTGTGGGTGAGGCCACAATAGGGTATCAAAAGTTTGCATAAAATGTTCTTCTCCAGAACCACTCAGGGTAAATTTTAAGGAAACTTGGTACAAATCATCCTTGGGTGAAGGGGATTCAAGTTTGTTCAAATGAAGGACCAGGCCCCCATCAAAGGGGGCATAATCACAACATTGCAAAAATAATGTGACATCTGGCAATATTTCTTGAACTATTTAAGACACAGTTTTCATTATAATATGTACATAATATAAATTTCTTATGACAAGATTTTTCATTTTATAACCTGATACAGTCAAACCTGTATTAAGAGACCTTCCATTGGAGACTTGAAAAAAGGTCACGTATGACAGGTGGTCTCTTATACAGGTCGCTTATTTTTTGGAGTGAAAGCTTTTAGCAAATGGTATAATACACGAAGGGTCTCAATGGAGAAAATGATCATGTAATTGGATTATCAAGTATGGGTTTAACAGTAAGACAATTTAATTAATCATGTTTAAAAATCTAAAAAATTAATATGTTGTTTCATAAATGATAAAAAAATTATATTTAACCTCTTATTTATGAAATGCATGCAAAACATTAAAACATTCTATTGTAAAGAATATTTACACGTGTATATACTTGTAATTTTATTACAGTGCCTCTCATGATAGAAAGAAAGTAATGAAGTGTTGCTTCTCTTATAATATACAATAATGCTGGAAATTATTCCAATCATTGAAAGGCATTAAATAAACCACAATATTCTTTGTACACAGTTTTGAACTAATGCAGGCGGCTTCTTCTAGCTTAGATGTGTCAATAACTCGTAATATGGTGAAGTGAACTGCTAGTCCTGTCATGTCTACACTTTAAATCATTCTTGAAACTTACGACATCTCGTTGAGGAAAACTTGCAAATAATCCAGATTTCTAAGTTTTATCAGTCCCATGCACAGTCTTTATCTAATTTGCGTCACAGTCAGGTTAATTTTCCATTGATGGGAATATAATGAGTCACCAGGCCTGGAGGTTATAAAACTTTTTTGAGCACGTTTTCGTACTCAAGCTCAAACTTGGTGATCTACATCTTTGTGAAGCTTTGATATAATCATTCTTATACTCAAATGATCGAAGTACACTGTCAAGATGTTTTTAGCATGCTTTGGAGTTTGGTCTGAGTTGTACTCAAAACAAACATGGTTGTACATATAGATAAATGAATCAGCACAAAGTACGAGTTTGAGTATGAGCACAGAAAAAAGTTTGATAACCTCCAAGCCTGGTGGTAGATTTTCACACCTATCTACCCTACAATTCTCAAAGTCAGTCGAAATTCACACCCTGGATAACAAAGCCCTTGTTTCATTACATGATCCATGATTTTGTTAAACAAACAACAACTCGGGGTTTATCGGATGACTCCACACAACCCTGGACACTGACTACATGTTCATTAATTGATAATTTGGGTAAAATCCTAAGTTTAGAGTGCCAACAAATCAAAATCGCCACCAAACTTATTACCTGCGCGTTCAAAATGAAAGTGTTAGGGGCGATAACTCTCAGATTAACTACGCTCGATCGAAATGGAAAGTAGGGATTGCGTTATAATCGGAAAATATACGGTCGCTGAATAAAGGTAAAATATCATGAAAATACACGAAATGGTTGCAAAAATCATGGTCGTTGGTCGCGTCAGACAGGTAGTCGTTTAATACAGGTAAAATATATAGGGTAATGCTTTGGGGGGAATTTTTATGGTCACATGAGACAGTGAGTCGCTTAATACAGTGGGTCGCTATGGCAGTTTTGACTGTATATGATTTTGTGACCTTTGGCTTTACCAAAAGAGGAAGGTGGTGTGGGTCATAATTATAGGTGTTGGGGCATACCTGTGTTATATGAATTCATTTTCAGTTTTGTTGTGATCCTTTTTGAAATATTATGGGGTGAAAATTTTCACAGGAATAATGATTGATGAAAATTCCTTTTAAAATCACCCCTGCTGAGCCAGGGCAATGGTCACTCAGGTGAGCAATGTGGCCCATGGGCCTCTTGTTTTAGGTTTCCCATTGCCATATCTAACATAGACTTGGTCATTATACCATATGAGGGAGGTGCCCACCTTCCATCCACTACTCGTAAACCACTATCAGAATTCCATGAAACTTTCAGTGATCCTTCATTTAATACCATTGTGTACCTCCTATTTTAAATTTTGATGTGAAAAATTTTGGGGTTCCCCATACATGGAATTTGGGGGGGGGGGGGGGTCCAACTACCATCCGCTACTCCTCATTGAATTCTGATCAGTGGTTTACTGATCAGAATTCAATGACATATTCAGGGATTCTTCATTACATGATACCATTGTGCACCTCCTATTTTAAATTTTGATATGGGTAATATAGCAAAACATTGGACTTTGCATATATATTTTATGGGGGTTCCCAACTACCATCTGCTACCCATCATAAACTACTGATCATAATTCCATTAAACCTATAGGGATTCTTTGTTACATAATGCCATTGTGCACCTATGCCATTGTGCATGCGCACCTCCTATTTTAAATTTTGATCTTATTTGTGTTTGGATTTTCCGATAGCAAAACATAGACTTTGTCATAATACCATATGGGAGGGGGGCATTCCATCTGCTACTTCTCCTAAACCACTGATCAGAATTCCATAAAACCTTTAGGTATTCTTTGTTATATGATGCCATTTTGTGCTTCTTTTATTTTAAATTTTGATCTGATTGATATAAATTGAGTTTCCCATAGCAAAACCTGGACTTTGCCATTATACCACATATGGGTGGGGTTGGGTAAGGGGGTGTCCACTTTCCATCCACTACTTCTTATAAACCACCATCAGAATTCCATGAAACTTTCAGGGGTTCTTTGTTACATAATACTTTTGTGTACCCTCTATTTTAAATTTTGCACCTCTTATTTATTTTGCTTGCAGTTCTTTTAAGTTTTTTAAGGGTTAGTTTGGCACTATCATGCATCATTTACAGGTCTAGGAATTCCTCAAAGACTGGCACAGGAAAAATGTACCAGCTACAAGACACCATTGAGGAAACATCAGAAGATTCTGTCTGTAACCAGAGAGAGTCCGAAAAGTTAATGGACATACCACTACAGTCCAAGATCATTATGAAAGCTTTGTCATGGAAAAGGTAATAATTTTCTATAAACAATAGTTGTAAAGAAGGTAGGATGATGATCAGTTTGCTGATCAAAGTTTGTTAATCTGACATTGATTTTTCACATATATTCATACAACCTAGCTTCACACTAGATAGAACGTTCTATCGTTAAAATGACAGATGTCCTCCGGACCCGGTTTAACGATAGAATTCCATCCCTATACTCGCTTCGTAGCAAAACGAAATTTATAAATACGGTCTGCATGGGCTATAAAATGAGATATAAATGTTATAAATACTTGTAAACTGAATTTAAACCACTGTTTTTAGTGATATTTGCATTGTAATTAAAGATTTCAATATATATTGTCATGCTGACTGAATGAGAAGTTACCCCACACTTCCGGCAAAATGGCGTCAAATTTGAATCGTGAAATTTCAAACAATTCGAGTGGACACATTTTTCTTGGGATTTTCTTCATTTAAAGGATTTACAAATATCAGAAAAGGTTTGTTACTAATAAATAAGACCTTTAATTTTATGCTCATTCTATCTAATAGCTGTGAAATTCATTTCGGAGTGGATCCACTCCGATTTGCTACATTGCGAGTATAGGGAAGGATTTCTAACTGTGATGAGGGGACCGAGTCACAGTTAGAATATTCTAACTAAGCTTCACACACCTGTAAAATTTTGATTTGAAACGTCATGCACTTGCATTCCATCAGATTATTTTCTCTCTCTATTGATCATTCGTGCAACGATATATTCGGTGACTGCATGCTCCCCACTCCACTATTTTTTTATAATATAACTTAAAAGTATTATGAATAATGACCTTGTGTATTACCCCCCACTCCTTTTGCACAATTCACAGACTCGCATGATTTTCAGTTGGTGATCTAGAACTTTTAACTCAGCGATTGTCCCTAATTTAGTATATTAATTATTAGTCCCCTTACCGGTTTGTAACCGGAGGGGACTATAGCTTTTTCTTTGTGTCTGTCTGTCTGTCTGTCCCCCATTCCGTCCAGTTGGTTTTCCAGACTTTTTTTCTTACTGCTTGCAGATATTCATTTTGATATTTGGCACATTGCTTTGCCATACCAAGTTACAGATCAAGGTCGAGTTTGGTTTCAATCCATTCATTTTTCACTGAGTTATGGTCCTTAGACTTAAAACATGAAATATCAGTTTTCTGCACACTTTTTTATCACTGTTTGCAGATATTCATTTGATATTTGGCACATTGCTTTGCCATACCAAGTTACAGATCAAGTTTGAGTTTGGTCTTTATCCATTCATTTTTCTCCGAGTTATGGCCCATGGACTTAAGAAAATTTCATAAAATATCAGTTTTCCGCACTTTATTTTCTCACTGTTTGCAGATATTCATTTGATATTTGGTATATTGCTTGCCATACCAAGTTACAGATCAAGATAAAATCTGGATTTTATCTATTCATTTTTCACTAAGTATAGTCCTGTTTCCTAACCTGGCTCACCAATATTCCCTTTTACCAAGAAGATATATTACAGCCTACATAATGAAATTAGAATATTGTTGCGGTCCAATGATTTGTGTAACTGGTAGGGGACTATGTATTGCTGTGCAATACTCTCAGAATGCTTGTTATTAGTTCCCTACCGGTTTGTAACCGGAGGGGACTATAGCTTTCTTCTTTTGTGTCTGTCTTTCTGTCTGTCTGTCCGTCTGTCTGTCCCCATTCCGTCCCGTTGGTTTTCCAGACTTTTTTTCTTACTGCTTGCAGATCTTCATTGATATTTGGCCACATTGCTTTACCATACCAAGTTACAGATCAAGTTCGAGTTTGGTTTCGATCCATTCATTTTTCACTGAGTTATGGCCCTTGGACTTGGAAATTTCATAAAATATCAGTTTTCCTCACTTTTTTTCTCACTGTTTGCAGATATTCATTTGATATTTGGCACATGCTTTGCCATACCAAGTTACAGATCAAGTTCGAGTTTTGGTTTTAATCCATTCATTTTTCACTGAGTTATGGCCTTTGGACTTAGAAAATTTCATAAAATATCAGTGTTCCGCACTTTTTTTCTCACTGTTTGCAGATATTCAATTGCTTTGCCATACCAAGTTACAGATCAAGTTTGAGTTTGGTTTTAATCCATTCATTTTTCACTGAGTTATGGCCCTAGGACTTAGAAATTTTCATGATTTATCAGTTTTCCACACTTTTTTATCTCACTGTTTGCAGAATATTCATTTGATATTTGGTACATTGCTTGCCATACCAAGTTACAGATCAAGTTCAGGTTTGGTTTTGATCCATTCATTTATTACTGAGGTTGGCCCTTGGACTTAAAAAAATTCATAAATTATCAGTTTTCTGCACGTTTTTCTCACTGCTTGCAGATATTCTTTTGATATTTGGTACATTCCTTTGCCATACCAAGTTACAGATCAAGATCGAATCTGGATTTGATGCTATTCATTCATTAAGTTATAGCCCTTGTTCTATCCTTGCTCACCAATATTCCCTTTTTACACCATAAGTATATGATATAGCCTACATAATGAAATTAGAATATTGTTGCGGTCCAATGATTTGTGTAACCGGTAGGGGACGATGTATTGCTGTGCAATACTCTCAGAATGCTTGTTATTGTGGTAGTTTTGGTTTCACTTTAATTCATTTCTAAGTTTCGATCTCGATGTAAACTATTCACCCATGGTATTTGACCACGCCTACTTTATCTTTTAGCCAATAACTTTTATGACATTTTCTATTGTTCAATTTACTATAAAAGGCTGTGCAGCGAACATTTCGTCGAAGTGAGACAGCTGGCCTGACTAGCTATTTTCTCCTTCGATCCACACTTCCATCATATTGGAATCACGTTTTGTTCGTCTGTGTTTTTGTCACTTTACTTTGTCATGTTTAACTTATTTTCTAAATTATTACATTACTTTTAGATTGGGGAATTTCATTATAGTTTATAGGCTAAATTTTTAGGGTTTTAGGAGTCTATTTTGTCATATTCATACCTGTAATAAATTTGTAAAGTGTTGTTAATCTTATTTTCATTTCTATTGAAATATAAATTTCTATTTGAGTTTCAAACCATTATATAAGTGAAGTAAGGTCGTTTCAAAGTCGCCACTAATACTTAAAACAAATACAACGCGAAGTACAGACTATACGACACACGAACTACTACATTATCAATATTGGCAAATCAACTGTATTCCTTGACATGTAGGCTAGTGCATGCAGGTTCAGACTGATTATTATGATATCCAGATATTCATGTGGGAATATAACATTTAATGACCATACCAAAACATTCCACTCTTTCGGTGTTGCAGTCTTTTCCACTTGCTGACAGAATTTCTGTTAGATTTTCATGGCGGCAGGTTCAAATATGTATGTCTGAATGATCAATATGTTGTATTCTGTATGATATAGGAAATTTTAAAATAGAATCTATTTACAAACTTCACGTAGCTGCTTCAGTACTATTGACACCTAGCTATGATGTCATGAAGCATCATGTGACTAGATAGCTCATTAGTGACGATTTGTGAAACAGTAGCATTGAATATGTGTAGACAGAGTGCATGTTTGTATCAATTATTGAGGCCGCCCCCAGTAATGAAACAAAACATTAGCAGAAACGTGTTTTATTAAGGTTAATAATCCTTCTGATTTCATTACATTAAAAATCATGGTAAAAATCTTCTAATATACACGAGTATGCTGTTAAAACTTTATTTCTTTTAAAATGTTTAAAAATTTCACCCACCATACATTATAAAGAAATAATTATAAAATCATAAATTTTCGTTGGGGATTCAATTTCCTTATTTTCGTGGGTATATCAAAAGAAGAAAAATTAAACGAATTTGAATATAATTATAGAGATGAAATAAGAAATTAATCTTATATTTTTTCAGGTGATGCAGGTATCACCGAATTTTAGACGGTAAAACTCATCAATGCGCGAAGCGCATTGATGAAAAGTTTTACCGTTTAAAATCTCTGTGATAACCTGCATATCACCCGAAAAAATATAATTATAATAAGATTTATTGCTTATCATTTAATTTTATATAACAACAACAAAATAATGTTCAATAGACTTTACTTGTTCAGGTACTTGATCGAAAAATCACCGCAATTCTTATAAGGTGTGTTAACCAATGAGAATCGGCGCTAGGTGATCAGGTGAAATAAAATTAAATGATGTTTAAATCAACGAAAATTAATGTTAGGAAGTCATTATTGAATTCAAAACCACGAAATTTTAATGAAAATAAAGATTTTTACAGTACTAATAAGTTCAAGGTCTCTATTGGCTATTGCCTAAAATTCTTGAGAACAAGATGGAAGAGACATGGGATGTTATACACTTGTGTTGCCTTTTTAGCTCACCGAGGTTGCCTTTTTAGCTCACCGAGACGAAGTCGG
>CAJDSM010014327.1:1422-15928 GCA_903981925.1 Ostrea lurida
CCCCTTAAGACCGGGAGCGGAGGTGAAAACTGAAACCTCTGAATTTAAATACTAATCTGCAGGAGATATAATGATCCATTATATTATAGCAGCTTAAATCCATTGCCATTAAATTAGCCCCATCTATGGGGAGAACGCCATCTCTTAAAAGTTATCTTCCTATGTTATGCTCTATCTTATTGATGGACTATTTGGTATCAGTCTTGGCGCTAAATTCTTCATATATCCACGTTATGCCATTTTTAGGTTGCATTGGAGGATCGAGTGCCAGCTAGGAATAATTGAGAGAATTTTTGGTGCACTTAGTCCTAGTATAACAAGTTTCTTCTCCCCATACGGTAAGAAGGCTTTAGCAGCGAAATTCAAAACTTTGATCTTTTTTATGACCCCATCCAACGTCTGAAAAAAGTGTGTTTTAAGGAAAAAATTTTTATCAAACCAAGTATACGTTTTAATTCATTTCTTTAATATAAAGAAAGATTTGCATAGAGAACACCAGGTATTAAAAATCTCACACACTAAAACTATCTTAAATATAATTAATCCCAAAAACTTCAACACAATGTGTTATCAAAATTGGGTGTTAAATTCAATCAGAAGAATTTCATATATGCCACCATTCATCTGGTCAAGTTAATCGAATGCTGAAAGTTATACTCAGGAAACACACAATTGTTCGCAGAGGTATTGAGATGAATGTCAGTCTTATTTGACGTTTATTTGCCCACAAAAGAAAAACTATGTGGGCTCTCAATATATGCATATGTTGCATAATGAATGTGAGAACTCCGAAGATTTAGAGTATTTCCGACTTTATATTATCCGGGATCTTGAAAGCGGAGGGAAGTGAAAAAAGAAATTGTATGGGTCTAGCTGAGTAATATTTCAGTTGATAGGCGAACCGTATCGCCCGCGGAGGTAGCCAACTGTCTTAGCCGACATATTATCTTGAGTCCAGATGTCTTGGTGTTGCCTAACTATAAAAGTTTCTAGTTACGCGGGTTGGTCCGCACTGTCGGGTATATATCGATGTTGGCCAATGCACGGATTGGATTTGAGGCTCATAGTAACGTGCGAGAATAACACGAGTTGCACCCCAGAGCGCTATGGTTTGCTTGTTACGTTTGGGCATCCATTTGTTTGTTATTCACTAACACGGTACTACTTATCTGGCGGCCACCCAATACCAGCACGGCTCCACTTTAACAATAAATGCGAGTGGCTATCAGCCGGAGTCCCGAGTTAATTCCTGAGTACAATCGTTCTGGTTTTCGCGCATAGGATGATAAGTTCGGGGCCAAGGTGGGAGCAGTGATGGTGGAAGCGGGGGTTGATCGCGCAAATGGCACGTCGAGAAACGCCGGACCTTTCCGCGAGAACGTTTGAGAACATAAACTAAAACGTTCAACTATCATCAAATGTATTTGTTTCATTGTGTTGAAATTTATTGTATATCAATTCGGGTGGTTTGAAATTCACTCGTCCGCCGCGCTCTGTTTTGTAATTCTATTCCCACTTCTCTCCTAAGTTCTTCCTTTCCTCGTCTCATCATTTCCTGAGAGTTCGGGGGCAACTAACAGCCCATCCACCGGCGACGCCATTCGGGTACGAACTCCTTATTCCGCTGTCCGATCTGCCACTAAGCATCGAGATCCTCACGATAGCGTAAGTATAAGTCTTTTTCTCTGCAAAACTCCTTCTGAAACAAAATTACCTAACTCCACAAGTAAAATTATGCAAAATATTATTATAACTCAAGGGGCGGCCATAAGATATAAACAAAAAATAAATTGGAGAGAGAGAGAGAGAGAAGAGAGAGAGAGAGAGAGAGAGAGAGAGAGAGAGAGAAGAAGAGAGAGAGAGTTTAGAGAGAGAGAGAGAAGAGAGAGAGAGAGAGGAGAGAAGAGAGAGAGAGAGAGATATATTAATTTTAGAAAAAGACAATACTCAAACAAAAATCATCATATATTTAACATAATTATGTCTTGCTGGTGTCCAATAAGGCCTACTCAGAATTAATCATCAAGACCAGCAGAGATTAGTGATGCGACAGTGACATCACAGTTCTTTCTCTTGGCGAGGATACTTTTCAGTCACCGCAGTGCATGAGAAGTTCAAGGGGCTAAGTTCGAGAAGCCTGCCATGTGGGAGACAATTGTGATGTTAAATTAATTTTCATATTGGCTGTGTATATTGGTAAGCGGAGCCCATGTGATGGATTAAAGTTTTGAGTTTAATGTGCTATTTCTTTGGTAGTCGCACCTCTAATGATGCACAAAAATATCTGAATTTCAGTAGTATTTAATAACATTACATTGGGGGTGTATCTCAGTGCCTTATATATTCGTTCATTTATCAAAAAACTTCTTAAAGGAACTGGAAAATTTTATCCACCTCTTTAAACATTAACTGGTATTTTGATGTGTTTGAGCTAACACGACATTTTAGTGAAAAGGGCTCACACTGGGTTAATTGGAATGAAAGATCAGAAATTTTGATATCGTTTATGCGCAAGGGGAACACACACTATCTTTCGCACAGAAATCAACGTTGCCTTTTCACTAAAAATGACCTTTTAATCGAATGTTTTACATATCATAAATAATAAAGTAACGGAGCGTGCTGATGGAAGTAAGTTTTATATGAATTGATTCAAAAGGTTATTATCTTTAAACCAGTTGCGAGGAATTTAAAACTTCCTCTCTTTTCCGGGTGGCATCTTCTTTTTCCACTCCAACCAGCGGAAAAAGCGATTGGTCCTACCTATATAACTAAACAAGAAGAGGAATGCCCCAATGTCTTTCAAAGGTCAAGTGTACTCTTACCTCCGTTGGGGCACTTCTCAGGGTCGTCAATGTAACCTTGTTAATGAGGGTGATTCTGGTCGGCAAATCATGGTAAAGCTCCATTTGGAAACAGTTAGGTATATGCGCTATAGTTCCTCGCGTAGCACAGTCTATTATGAACTATCACTACTGGAAGGCGAGCAGATAATCATTATTATTAGACCTCGAGAGATCAATTCGAACTGGTTCGTCTTTAATTTTAAAAAAGGGAGCAAATACAATGTGATATAAGATTAAAATAATCATACTCAAAAATGGTAAAAAATTTAACAAAGTCAAAGCTACATTCTTTATATTATTTTTTTATTTTAAACTTGATTACGCTGACTAAGGATTCTATTTTGTTAATCCAGGATAATATCATATCCTATATTCATCATCTCGCCCCGAGGATACTTTTATAAACTGCCTTAGTATTCTCCTTCTAGTATTGGATCGTATATCAGGAAGAGTGTATTATCTTATTCCACATGAGCAATATATCTTCAAACTCAAATCCGTTGAATTCATTTTCAATTCTCAATTATCGATTTCCTTTTTCTCTGTGTTAGTAACATGTACCACTACTCAACCTGACTTATGGTGTGTATAAGTCTCTCAAAATTGATCTCGATACGCCCAAGGGCATGCCATGACGTATGATGATTTTTTAAAAAGCGAGGCCAACTACTCAAACTCAAAAAAGTTCGATGTTGCAGGGTTATACACGAATCTCGTTTTAAAGTCATCATTTTCGCAATTATAACGGTCGCTATAATGACCAATTTGTTATGCGATTACCAAAAGTATCACTAAGTCCATATGTATGACTGAATTTGCTTTACATACCATCTTGTCAGACTGTCATCTTTCACCACCCTAATTTGAGACGGGTAACCCCGTTTACTATTTGTCTTCGCACTAACAGGCTAACGGCGGAGTGTGACCAGGTCTCAGCAAGCAGATGCTTAGTCCTCCAATGGCCACCTGATAGCCTGCCCGCTTTCGTCGTAAGCGTCCGTGTTGCCCTACACCGATTTTGTAACTGTGTTCCTTTTCTGCGAACTATGCATTACGCTTTTCTCATCAAACTTTTCGGGTCTACTATCGCCATCTTTATCACTTTCAAACATAATCACAAAATATTTAGCCTGGGACAGGAAAACGAGTAGGTTTTCCTAAGTTCATTTCGAGTTATAAATATCTTCGGCATGGCGCGAGCCTATGTGTTTTGATGTACCACATTAACAATTGCACCAATCAAATTAAGGGAATGCTTTTGTTTAAACTTGAAACCCCAGAGTAATGATAAAAAATATATCGGCGCATTAGTCATGCCGTTATTCAATACATGCTGAAAAATAATTGGTTTTCGTTCGCCAATTGTGAATTTCTGTAGCCAATTTTGAGATTCTTTTGCCAATGGCCAAAATGGCGAACGACAGCGTGAGCTGCAGTAGAACTCTATAGATATTGAACCAACATTGGTACAATGATTATGTCCCAACATTGGTTCAACAATGTCGGTCCAACATTGGACCGATGCCAATCCACCAGCACTAAAAATAACAACGTCGGTCCGATGTTGGAACAATGTCAATGACCCCACAGTGATAATTACAATGTTGGTCCAATGTTGGCCCAATGCCATTCTGCCAACTGCGATATGTTGCTGATTTACCAACAATATACCAACATTGGGTCAATGTAAGCTTGCTATCTGGATCGGAATACTTGTTATACAACGGCAAACTTGGCGTCACTACACGCTTGGAGGCTTGGAATGTTTTAGCAGTGTTTGTAAAACCCAAAGATAAGAAAAGAGGTGAATATTTAATTGTAATTTTTTTAGATTCGTAACAAGAAATAATATACATCAAACCTCCTCATCTCGAATCCAATGGGACTAATGCTTAGGTCACAAAGATCGGTCGGTATCCAGAATAAGAGGTAATCGGGAGTACATCGCTGGTTTTGGCCATTTTTCCGAAATCGGACCAACACCGGTCAAAAAATTTGTCACTCATCATTTACATAATTGGTAACCTCCGAAGACAGTCCGAAGACCATCCGGTAATCGCACGGCGTTTGTTTCCAAAGATAATTTTTGAGGGGCCTATGAGGAAGTGAATAACGGCCGGACTTTGACCTAACATTTAATACTAATCGGCAGAGTATCCTATGATGTCCGGGCGATAACCAATCGACCTGGCATCGTACGAACATCGCCCAATTATCCTACGGACAACGAACGATGCGTGTACCAGGCCTGCTGTCTCTTGTGTAGAAACAGGCTATAATGTTTTTCATTGACTGACGGATGTTTATATAGTCCGTTCGATGTCTGACCGGTGTACTGTTCTAGCCGGCAAGTGACTGGCCGATACCTGTAACATATTTGGTCCGCACCGGTTCAAACCGGTCGGACATCGGTGGGTTACTTTCCAATGTGTAAACGGATATCGGCCCATGTCCGGTCCCAAACATTTTTCCTCTGATGGAACATACACCGGCCGATTACCGCTCGATTTTCGGGCGGATAACGGATGATACTTAAACAACGTTTGAAGCATATGTGTCCGATTATGAAAATCTACGGGACACAGGAGAAATTTTAACTTTGAGTTAAAACTCGTCGGGCACCTCCCCGATGCTGCCTAAGAGCCCCGGCATCCGGTAAGCCATATCTGGTATCTTTCCGGTGACCAGACCAAAATGGCTAAAACCATGCCGGAAGTACATCCCAAGCCTAATCGGAAGGGGTTGTGACCTAACCATTAGGAAAAACTTTACGATTTCCAACGATTCCAGATATTCTGGGTAATATACTGAACGAAATAGTGGTTGGGACTTCTGAATCACTTCGACACATCCATGATATTCGAGACATTGACGTTCGAGATACCGATTGATTGTATATTGTTTAACGTCTCACATAAGAATTTCTCACTCATATGGAGAAGTCATCATTACCGATGATGGGTTGCAGAATTTCAGTCTGTGCTCGACGCTCATGGCCTTTGAACAGTGAGGGATATTTTATATTTCTGTCTTGCCACACCTGATGTGACACTGGGACGCGGTTATGGGATCTCACTCCGAAAGACCGCCCACATCAATCGCCTTTGACAACAAGTAATGGTTACTGAGGAACTATCTTAACCAGGATCCAAGCGGGCTTTTTATCGCAGTTGCATTGTATGACCAACATAGAATATAAGGTATTAAAGTTAATTGTTTCATTGTGTTCTCTCGCTGAACAATAGTTCATAATACAAAAATATCAAATTATTCTCCGGATGATTTACATATATTTCACTTTTGTTAGTTTGCCACCTTTCCCAACCACAAAGAGATTGTCTCTGCTATCTACACATAAACCCCATGGATAGCGTAAACGACAGTTATCAATGTAACGTAGGAAACATCCATTTTGATCTAAGATGTGCACACAGTCATGACCACGGTTTGCTATCAAAATCTGACTCTGGCTGTCTGCAGTGATACCGACTGGATCAAATAAAGCTTTGGTGCTAGAGGAATGACCTGTGTATCTAAATCGAAATTGCCCGGCTTGATTCACCACCATTACTGCTCCTGTCCCATTGTCGGCTACACATATATCCTGATTCATGTTCTCCGCGATGTACTGTTAAGGTAATACGCGATGAAAATATAATCTTCCATTTTATCAACGAAATTGTTGTGTGTCACGTTGGAGTTCGAGAAACGGACAATTTTGACAAATCTGTTATCGCTCTCCATAGTTTACCAGCAGTCTCCTGAAGAGGTGGAACAGATAGAGAGGGTACCCATTCCTTGTATATCTGATCCTCCGGTGAGTCTTCGTTTTTCATCTATGTCACAGTTTTTGCACCAGGACAGTAAGACAAGAATCGCCAACTCTTGCTCCGCAATATCCATGTGGTCCTTTCTGGACTGGTTTCAAAGATCTCAAGTATTTACCTTCGAATTGTAGAAGCCTATGATCTTTGTCATTCCAAGTGTCCGAATTCTTCATCATTAGACAATATTACACTGAATAATCTAATAATAACCCCATTATTTATATTGACAATAAGCTCAGGTTCTCGGCAGCATGATTTGACTGAAGGAAGGATTCTGCCAATTATTTTCTATCGCAATCCATATCCCATTCGTCGAATGTTGAATGAGGATAAGAAACCGAAAAACTGTGCCACTGCCTTTGCGTTGGAATCGTTTAAAGATACTGGAGGCGTAACATTCATTCTTTTTTGGAAACTTATAAAGTTGATTTGATTTCTCTGAAAGGCTCTACCTTTTAAAAGCTCATTCCTGAAATTTAAGAATTGTCTCCCAATTTCAGACATGGCTTAGCTGGACTCAGAAAGTATTTTCTTTATGATCAGCTAAAGGTGATTGTGGTGAAGAACATCTTCCATGTTCTTTTCATCTCATGCATATTCCAGTTTTGGTTTCTGGATAATCAGTGTCGATTTCTCTATGCAAGCTCGTCTCGTGTTTTGTGCCCTCTGACGTCAAGTTGATTTGTATTCCTATCATCGCGCCGATCTTGAGACTCAATATCAGTGCTATTGTTTCATATTCAAAGAATTCCCTGAAAAGTCTTAATTTTTTTTCTATTGCTTCTCCTTAATTTTCGTTTTTCCAAGCTTTGTAAGTCTTCTAAAAATGATGAATGTCATAGACCCAGAAGAGGTGATACATTTTTCACATAGCCGAGAATGTTTACAATCTTCACAGTAAATGCAGCAGTTGTTCTGTTACATGGGTCTCACACATGGGTTACACAAACCGAGAAATTTACATGGAATTAATAGACACAAATCATGCTCCCTAGAGGACATCCGGAGCCGTGTTCTCGCAGCACACATATTTACAGAGATCAATAGGACACAAAACACAGCCCCTTGAATCAGACAATCCTCTGCACAGACGGCCTCTCCGGTCATGTTTTAGTACTCGTACCTTGGTCCATTCTGTGAATTATGTAAGTTTGAATATTACCAAAACTACCACGGCTGAGAGCATATTTCATGTAAAATATATCCTGGTACTATAGTTAAAAAGGAGCAAGAGAAAATTAATATGATCATACATTTACAAATAATCCCTCACTCTTCAATGAACACAATGTTGTTTGATTCTTTATCAGCCTAACAAATCAAAATGATATTCTATGTTGGTAAATGGTACAGTATACATTGTTGGTTGAGATTGGTCTATATCAACAATTACATTTATCAATATATTGCTCTGGTCATGAGTGAATTTTATTTATCGCTAATTAAATAGCTTGAATTATAATACTCTTATAGATAGCTTAAAATATGGAAGTAATTATGACATGAACAATTGATTTACAAATTAAGTACGTAATTACTGTGTCTCCTTCATTCCGGCAAATTCCTTGAAAAATGCTCATGCAAAGCACCGAAAACTAATGATCTGATCTGTTATAAACATATCAAATTTACACACGAAAGTTTACATATTAGGCGAGTCTAGTATCAATGATCTTTTTTCTATCATATGTACCAAACAGTGCCAGGTTTCGCTGTTAAGCATGCTCCAGTACAAATATTAGATTCCTTTTGATTCATATCTCACGATTTTCAATTTGTCGAGTACTATCAACGTAAATTCAAATGAATTGCTTTTATTGAATACATCTTCACATAATTGTAGCTGATAAAACAGTCCGGCTTGACGACAACATTTTATAAATTCAATAGATATTGAAGGAATGTCATTTGCAAGTACAACCTGTCACTGGATCGTTAGCTGTTGTGTTTCGTCAATGTTGTATCATACTTTGACTACAAGTTATTTCATTTATCTGATCAACATGGGGGGGGGGGGTCACAATGGGTATATGTATCGAGAAAGTAACTGTCGATGTTGCGAAAAGATCTATTTAATTTTTTTGTGGAAAATGGACGTGTGAAATGTTGGAAAGTCGAAGATACCTAACATTGCTCCATACTGTATGTCCCTTATTTTGCGCAAGTAGTTAATAAAGCAAGAACATAAATTCACGATTGATGCGTTATTGAAGAGTGTTTACATGTATTTCAATAAAATAAGAATAAAAATGAAAAAAATATTATTTCGCGATCGATGCTCCTTGCGAAATTACGCGATAACAAATTACTCATGTTTTATTAGAAATTTACAGTAATGGCTACATGGAAAAGAAATTGCTAGATGGACAAACACAGACCACTGGATACACTGGGTTGATCAGGTGCCTAGGAGTAACAAACATCCCCAGTTAACCGGTCACATCCTCCGCGAGCCCATATATAGTCTCGATCAAGTAAACTAAGTAATCCATAGTTAAAATCAGTGTACATGACACGGCAGTTGGTATGAAACCCATCTGACAGTATAAAATGGCGAAGTAACAATGTAGCAAACGTAATCATAGTTCCAATAAACCCAAACAAAATCAAGTGTAGGGCAAAACGGATCTCCGACAAAAAGCGAAGGCAGGATCATCCATAACAGGTTGTATATCCTTGATGTTGGTATTGGAAACGTTTTGGAATTTAACCTTTTAAAATTCTTTGGGGTTGGTTTTTTGTTTTCTCAAGAATTCAATCTTGAATTATACTACTTCTGGCAAACATTGTTGCATACATATGTAATTCATTGACAGTTTATGTTAACAAAGATAGAGGCGTGAGAGAACTTTAGCGATGGTGGCACCTAAGAATTTTGATCGTCATAAGCAAGATTTTTATTATTCAAATGTTTAGAGAAATATCACTGACAAAAATGAAAAAAAAACACCGTGGGTTTACATTATTCTTATATAATATTTCAAATATGTTACAGATCTCCAAATATGGAATGCATTGACAAATTGAAATATAGATACATATGCAATTAATCTGAAAATTATTCTCCTGTCTTGCCTTTCATATAAAAAGTACCAATCGGAGTAATTTTTATCTTGAGTAATATAATCCAAATAATGGACTTGAGTTCGCTTCTTTGAAATATTCTATTGAGTAAACTAGAATAGTAGTTTTCATTATGACGACAAACTAACAACTCATCTTTATGACAAATGGGACGATTTCAGCTTCCTCGTCGTTAACTAACATATCAATGTACCAATCTTATATCTCCACGTGCATATGTCTCTTAATGTATACAATATGCAAGATGTTCATGATCAGTTCTCATACGCCCGTCTTCAGATGAGGTGTATTATCATGATTTTGTCCGTCTGTACGGCGCCAAGTGTCCGTCCGAAATAGTTTGCCCGGGCCATAACTCCTGACCCTCGTTGTTGATTTGAACAATATTTCACATAAGTGTTGCCCTGGACCTGAGGAAGTGTCATGATCTTGATCCAATGTTATTAATCAAAGGTCAAGGTCACTATACACATAATAGTTTTAATATTGGCAAATAACCTTTAGATTTAAACAATATTTCAAAGAAGTGTTGCCCATGACCTAAAGTGTCATGACCTTGATCCAAGGTTATTGATCAAAGGTCAATGTCACTACCAACATAATGGTTTAAATATTGCCCAGGCCATAACGTTTTACTGAGTGAATGGATTGGAATGATATTTCTCATAATTTCAAGGAAGTGTCATGACATTAAACCAACTCTCTTGCCCCAACATTTTTGTTCAGGTCAACATCTCTTCCAGCTTTCATGGTACACGAGTGAGAAGTTTTCAGTCTGCCTTTCCAACATTAACCTTCACGGTGTACATACTTTCGAACGTTTGCAGGTTCTTTGACTTGATTATTTGTCATGAATTTATTCGCAAACTGAAGTAAGGTATAATGATGTATTCTCCCGCGTTTCCTCTATTCACAAGCCTTTTAAAGATATCGGGCTCGGGGTTTGAAAAAATCCCGAGACTTCCTTCTTCCGTGGCTTCTTTCACAAGCAGACGTCCTAAAAAATCGGAAAGTAAATCCTCATCAATCGCGATCTATTTTCCATTGTGTTCGCAATTTTATTGCATTTAATCGCTATATCGGTTCACTAGACACGTTGTGTATAGTTTAACAGGCACGCTGTGCAGTATTTTTTGACAACGTTGTGTTGTTTTTTGAGGCACGTTTGTGCATTATGGAGAAAGGCCATTTTTGGCGATCAGTCCTCAGATAGTGACCCATATAGTCGGGTCAAGAATCGGGTCGAGATGATATCAAGTGACAAATGAAATTGCCCAGGGGGCACATAGTGATGATAATGGGGACAGTTTGTCAATTCGCGCAGACACTGAGTCTGACTCTGAGAGATTTGACCCAACTAAGGGTGAGTCATCTTTTATGTTAGAGGGGGCATGGCATCGTACTGTAGAAAGTATTTTTACAAGCACTGACAGATGAGAGCATCAAGAGAAATAATTAGAGGATGCTCCTGTACCCTCAAATACTTTCTGTGCCCCTCCTAAAGTGACGAGTTTGTCGAAGATTTCATCGACTACAACTCTTTGAAATTTCTCAAAATGCACGATAAAAGTTTGCTTTTATCCAAAAGAAAATACAGAGATTATGGGACCATTGGTCAAGTTTGGTCAGCCATTGATGGGGCCAGGAAGGGAAAGAGGAAATGATGAATTTCGGTCATGGATATGCAAAAATTAGTTGAGCAAGTCGTTGTTTTAGTGGGACAGGCAAACGCTACTTGTCTGTACGAACGACGTTTGACTTCCTGGCCAAAATCATGAAAGGCGTTAAAAAGGCCAAAGAACAACTGAAAACTCATGAGCATGATTAGCTCGTCTGATACCCTATGGGGGAGATAATTTATAAAGCTCTGGATCGAATATGTTAGAACAGGAATCGGGCAAGAGAAATATTCCGTGAGATCCAGCTAAAACGCAAACGTTTTGACCAGCCCTTTCGTGGGACATCCTCACGTGGAAACGCACAAGGCCGTAGCCATGGATTTGGGGAGAGAGCCAAAACATATCAGCCTTTCAAACAAAGCGGACAAGGTCCAAAGAAGGGGAGTTCGAAATTTGGGATCTCTAAAAAACAGAACTGGAGACAACAGGTATGAAATTAATAGGGGATATCTCTAGTAGTAGAACAAATAGAAAAATATCGAAACTGACCAAACTGCATGCCTCAGTAAGTCAGATAGAATTCATAAAAATTTATCAGAACAACAATCCCCTAGGGAGGAGATTAAGACATGTTCAACGAAATTGGAAATTAATAACAAGGGATACAAACTTGTTAGAGAATATTTCCGGATACCAAATATAATTTCATGCAAAACCTGCATCAAAGCTGGAAAGAAATGTTCTAATTCAGAAATAGAGGAAATGTTATCAATGAAGGCAGTGGAGTTTGTTCAGTCTCAGACAAAGGATCAGTTTGTCAGTCATTTATTTGTACGTCCCAAAAGAAATGGAGGAATGAGACCAATATTGAACCTGAAAAGCCTGAACCAATTTGTCACTTACAATCACTTCAAGATGGAAAGTTTTCAAGTTGTGAGGAGAAATCTCGTACAGATTTTGGCTATGCAAAGTAAATCTAAA
Organism: Ostrea lurida; assembly: GCA_903981925.1. NCBI lineage: Eukaryota > Metazoa > Mollusca > Bivalvia > Ostreida > Ostreidae > Ostrea > Ostrea lurida. The sequence goes on from CAJDSM010014327.1 coordinate 13,780, forward strand.
AGATGCGAATTTCTGCATACCAATCCACCCAGATCCCAGAAAATTTCTGCGAATCCATTGGTCAGATGCTGCAGTATCGAAGTCTACCCTTCGGACTGGCATCAGGCCCACGAATTTTCACCAAAATAATGAAACCAGTAGTTGCACTACTCAGGCGCATAGGGATCCGTCTTGTGATATACTTAGACGACATATTGTTGCTAAATAAATCACAAGACGGGCTGCAAAAAGACAGAAACAATTTGCTGTGGCTCCTTCTCAATCTAGGCTGGCTGGTAAACTGGAAAAAATCAGTTCTAGATCCCAGTCAACAACTAGAATTCTTAGACCTTACAATAGACTCGGTAAAAATGGAGATAACTCTTTCAGAAACAAAAGTACATGTAGCTGTTATAAAGCAAAAGTGCGCAAATCTATTAAGCAACAAAACTGTTTCAATTTAAGAATTAGTAAGTCTAATCGGTACATTAAATGCCATGTAGTCGATGCAGTTATCCCGGCTTCTCTATACGTAAGAGAGTTACAAATGTTTCAGACCAAGTGTCTTCTGAAATCACAGGAGAATTATCAAAAAATTGTTGCTCTTTCCAAAACATGCAAAGAGGAGATAACTTGGTGGATCCATCAACTGGATCAATGGAACGGGAAACAAATTCGAATGTCAGTGATCCCGGATCTAGTAATCGAGACAGATGCCTCAAAAACAGGATGGGGCAGTCTGTCCCACTCTCAGTAAAAACCGGAGGTCCATGGAACCCATCAGAGAAAGAACTGCACATCAATGCATTGGAAATGAAGGCAGTGCAATTTGCAATTCAGTACATGACAAATGAATGCAAGAATCTTCATGTTCACATAAAGTCAGACAACAAAACAACAGTGGCCCATCTAAACAAGATAGAGGGGGCACTCATTCTGGCCTCCTACTAACAATAACAAAAGAGATCTGGTCCTTATGTCTATCCACGCAAATTATGCTTACTGCCGAATATCTCCCTGGGAGACTGAACATTCAATCAGACACATAAAAGACTTGCATTACGTGGTGGAATAGAACATCGTGATTTGGGAAGAGGGGACCGTTTTCGGTTAGCTGTGTATCAGGATGAAGATGGGAAATTTCTTTGCTACACGGAGGATACATATAAAACTAATCAAGGAGGACTCAAACATCCAAAAAAAATGTGTTCAAGCTTATGAAAACAAGGAATTCCCTGATCGATGTATTGTGAAATTATGAAAAATATGTGAGCAAGTATCTCGATGTAAAACTCTGTGACGCGTTCTACCTCCGTCCACTTTGTAAACCAACCGATAACCAGTGGTATTCTGCACAGCCCCTTGGCAGGCATAAGCTTACTAATGTAGTGTCTGACGTTTGAAAACAATGAGGTTTACATGGATTTAGAACAAACCACTCGTTACGGACGTCAGCAGCTACGAGACTGTATCACGCTGGAGTTGACGAGCAACTCATTTCTGAGGTGACTGGACATAGGTCTAATGCTATCCGTGATTATAAGCGTACAATAACGACGCAAAAACGGATTCTCAGTGAAATCCTCCAAGGACACAGTGATACTGATAACTATAACAATAGTCGCAAATGCTTGAAATCTGACAATCAATTTCATGTAACTGTTAATGTAAACATTAATAAAAACTAAACTTTGTGCATTCAAATCATGTGTTACACTTTCATTCTTATATTGCATGCTTTTCTATATACCAAAATAAAGGTTGACCTACTTTCCGAACGCTCCATTCCTGAAAAATAATGGAGTGTTCGAACAAAAGAATGACGTCATAGGTGTATTTTAAGAATATAGAACCATCAATAATTACACGTAAGCAATTTCTGTCTTCCATATGACATTAGAAGGGGGAAAAGTTGGAAAGAATGAGCTAATATGTCAATTAATGACCGGTATATTCAACAAAAACCCACCAACAATCCGATATTAGTTGTAGGACAAAAAGTTTGGGTCGGTTTGGTTCAGGATTTTTATTCAGGTTCAGATATTTCAGTTTAGATCTATAAAGCCATGTGGGAAACAAAAGCCTGTGTAATTTGTTACAATACAGAATTACTCGTGGACGCAGACTCTGCTTTAGATTAGAAATAGAAATAAAGGACACCACAGAGTCT
>CAJDSM010014327.1:16068-31124 GCA_903981925.1 Ostrea lurida
ATTCCCTATCAACTTGACAAGCCTCTCGTGAGGCCCATAGCTGATCAGGATAACGGAACAATCTGTGTTGGGAAACAACGGCTTAACAATGGCTATGAAACAACACCAGACAGCATTTGCCTCAATGGTAGGCCATATGGTAAAACTAATTGTAAAACGGACCATAGAATCTACGAAATGCGCTTTTAAAACGTGACTGTTGAACACCTGCCAACAACAACCTGTTCTGTAAGCAGCATTGCCCGATTAAAAAAACTGATCATAAACGCAGAACAAACTCTTGACGTATTAGAATAAGTTAAGAGACATACACACCATATTGCTCAGGTGATGACGGATCGTTGCTTACATAAATATGGGAAGTTGACGATGGAGAAGCTGAAATCGTCCCGTGTCAATAAGGTTAAGTAGTTAGTTTGCTGTCAATGTTCAATAAAATATCCATACGAAGCAGACATGGAAGCTCTGATCCATACTGAAAACAGCATTGCCACTTCCATTCCATGCTTATGATGAAAACCTTTTTGTCATTGATGATATTGATCCAGTAGCCTATTTTGAATGTGTCGGTTTTGCCCACGATTTTTTTTGAGGCTATTTGGTTATTAATTCTTTTGCCAAGTGATTTGTTCTATATCTTTGCACTAGTGTTGATATACATGTACCTCTTTTTAACATTCGTGGAAAAAATCTGGCATATTTTAGGCTTTCCCAATTCTTAGAGGTAAAATGGCCTTCCTCAAATCGAACTTGGTATCTCTGCTCTTCTCGAAATATTGACAGCCATGAAGGAGAAATTTCAGACTTATTGCAAAACAACATGTTCCAGAAGTGGTGTAAATCGTGTGAATTCTAAAAATAAGTTTTACAGAATTTCTAATCGAATAACTTTCCTCAAATTAACAACAAGACCTTGTCCAAAGGTATGACTTTTGAACACTTTACTCAAACATTCATCACGATGAATTAACGACTAGATTTTTTCACATTATAACAGTTGTTTCATCAATACAAATGGAAACAGAAAATAATAATAGCTAGTAATCAGTAATTTAAATAAGTACTTTGTGAAACACAACTCTGATTTATGCACAAGTACTCTGAAGTCGATATTGAAACGATGCTGGAGTTCTTCATTCACAATAGCTTCGTGGTCTTTGGTAATCAGGTCTCTCAACAGTCTGTTTGAATTCCAATGGGCACGACTTGTGCTCCTTTGTTAGCAAACCTGTTTTTGTATTCTCGCGAGGCAGATTTTATTTAAAGGCTTTCACAAGAGAAGAAAGCTATTTATTCTATCTATTCAAAATAGTAATGTTCATCCATATGTTGATCGATATATCATAGTGACCCTAAAATAGCAGGCACCATAGCGCCTTCCACATATTCTTCGTATGTAGATATTTATTGATGGTAGACATTACCGGGAAACAAGCAACTTAACTTTATAAGACAAACGGGATGATTTCAGCTTCTCCGTCGTACAACTTTCCCTATATTGAGCATCATTTCATCATCACCTATACGGTACATATTTTTTTTTTGTTTATGACTTTCAAGTAATTTGATAAGCAAGAGTAAGTTGTGGTGGCAAACACAATCGTTGTAACGGCCATTGACGCTGGGAAATGCTGAATTTAAACGTGACTGTTAAAACCCCTATAATCAATACCATTAAACAGCACATTATGAAAGTATCTTAAACACATACGCTATAATTCAAAGTTTAGCCTATCTCTAGAGTCAGAACCTCTACCTCGGTTGTCCACGTATCAAAGTCCTATATTTTAAACGTCCGCATCTTGCTTTTTTTAAGGTTAAGTTAAGAAAATAAATATTCAAAAATTTTCGTTTGAAATTGCCTAATACTGCAGGGTAATGAATTCGTGCAAGAGGATTAAAACTATTGGTATTTTTTGTTTTAATTCAATTTAGCATATAAGATTCGGGATGCAGCTGAAAATTTGTTATTTCGTTTCAATTTGTATTCTATCATTAGGATAGATGAACTGATTGTTTATCATACTGGTTTTACGCCGTTCTGTTAATATTTCAGTCATTTTACGACGGCATAAAGATAAATATTGAACTTTGAATAAACTCTGAGATTACTAGCAGAACATGGAGGTCCCAAATATTTTAGCGCCATTGGCATTAGACCTCGATAACAGAAGTTCTATACGTCTTGTTAACAAAGTCCTCCATCATTTCACAAAGGCACGCCCTGTAGTTCCTCGCTCGGTGACGATTGGTTGCACTCTCTGGTAATGTTGTCCAATGAATTAAACCATTCGTGTTCTGTAGTTCTCTCAATTTTGCTTCAATTAAACTGTTGGCTATATCCTGGAGAAATTTTAAGTAAAATATTCATTTTTGATTGTGGTATTTTGCATAATTTTATAAGTAAATGTTATATTTCCTATATGTGACAGATGATTAAATCCATTGGCCTTGCATACTACATGAACGGTTTATTACGAGATAACATGACATTGATTTCAAAAAGGTGTTTTTCCCAAAAAGAAAACTACAATGAAATTGTGTATAATATAGATAAAATATATTACCTCAGCGATATCTACATCCATTGCTGGTACATTTTTCTTCAACAGAGACACCAGATATTTCTGTTCAATTAGATTAAAATTAAATTTGGACGTTAAATAGAGAGAGAGAGAGAGAGAGAGAGGAGGAGAAGAGAAGAGGAGGAAAGAGAGAGAGGAGGAGAGAGGAAGTAGAGAGAGAGAGAGAGAAGAGAGAGAGAGAGAGAGAAGGATGATGATGATGATGATGTATTGAAATAGTCAAGACTTGGTGGGAAACGATCGTTTTTCTTACCGCACATTCAGTGGCATCATATCTATAGATGTAAAGCTATGATATGTAAAGGATAATGAAAAACGCACATCTTTCAATATTTTGTCATCTACTATAAAACTTCCGCTAAACTGTATCGCTTGCTCTACGTCTGTTTTCAAATATAGTTACATCAAAATGGCGGAAATATCATGATTATTGCGCATAAAATGCCTATTAAATTGTAGATTTCTCCGGTAGAATTAGTTTCTCATGTTCTCTGTGGTATTGTTAAGGATACTGTAGGCTTCGAGAGATCAGTAGAGTTGTCAAAATACATCAGACATTTACTGCTTCTGTAGAAGGTCAGGTTGTGTTGAAGGACAACAGAGTGGACATATGTGGAGAGCTGTAAAACAACAAATTTTACCTTTTTGTTTATATTTATATCAAGTCAACAAGGGTTTCAATCAAGTTTTCTAAGAGAGAGAGAGAGAGAGAGAGAGAGAGAGAGAGAGAGAGAGAGAGAGAGAGAGAGAGAGAGAGAGAGAGAGAGAGACTTACTATTTTTCTGCAAATATATATAATCAAAAATCCACAAGGAAAAAGAGAAGACAGAACGGTCAGTCCGGATATAATTATTGTAATCTCGAATGTTCTATCTTTAAGCATGCCTGGAGTACTGCTAAGTACAAATAATATCAGAAAGATCCCACCAGTACTTAAAAACAGGAAAAGCATTGCCACACAACGCCATTTAATAGACGTCAGGACTGGATAATTCCGGAACAGGTATCGGTTGTTCAAATCCTCTGTTAAGGCACTGTAGTGACGATCACACTAAATCAGAAGTAAAACACAACATTTGTTTCGTACTTCTGTTTTTGTTAGTATACTATTTTACTGCATGCTGTTTCGTATTTAGAAATCTTATACAAAGGTACAGAAAATATTGGGGCTGAAATTGCAGGTCACATATTTGCAAAAAGTGCAATTCACTTAGGACTAATATTCATAGTAAATAAAATCAAAAGTAGTGGGATTTATCAACAGAAATAACTTTCAAACTGTGTTTCCAGAATCTATATTTATCAATTACTTACTAGACAGTCATAAAACAAATCATATGTTCAATTATTTGTCTTTACTGTTACCATGGTCACTTACTGCAAGCAATTAAGGGACATCGGATTTATTTTAAACGCATAATATTACAGTATGATATGTAACCGTTAATTTTCTCCAAGCAATTTAAAGTATCAAACTCTTTGGTGTGTTTCAGTTGTTTCTAAATTGAAAAGGTAAAGAAAACGGACAGTGATCAATCTCGTAAGTCCCAAATAGAATACAAAACAGGAATTGGGAAAACATGGACCCCTGGACAAACTAGATGTGGGATCAAGAGCCTAGGAGGAGTAAGCATCTACTGTCGACCGGTCACACCCGCCGTGTGCCCATTATCTTGATCAGGTATACGGAGTCAAATCCAGTGCTATGAGACACGTCAGACAGCATTTGACCCAATGGTAGGCCATACTGGCCAAATAAATTGTTATAGCGACCATAACATTTGCGAAATGCTGCCTTCTATGGTTATGAATATTGTGAAAAAAGATCTCAAACTTAACAAAGACACGTCGCTGGTTTCAGTAAGTACTCTACCAAACCTCTATCCTTACTACTAACTAAATTACTAACAGCTGTCAAAGATACTGTTCCACTACATATTCTAGAAGTCGTGTCAATCAGATGTGGATTCTCAAAAACTCTAAAGAGCTTTTAGAAACTTCAAGTCACGAGATTTTTCTAAAATTGACTGCATCAAAACGTATGATTTCTCCACACGTTATACAACAATTCCCCAGGATATATTAAAATCTAGGCTTTACCAGATAATCGATAATTGCTTTCTGAACAAAAACAGCACCCCAAAATACAAGTTTCTGGTCGTTGGGAAACAAGATACATATTTTGTTAGAAACCACTCTGATTGCCCACAAAAGTACTATGAATTAGATATTAAGAGCATGCATGAGTTTCTTATCGATACTATTGATGTAGTCTTTGGATACCATGTCTTCCAACAATATGTTGGTATTCCTATGGGCACCAATTGTGCCCCTTATTGGCAGACTTATTTTTATATTCATATAAAGCGGAATTTCTTTAAAAAACTGTTACGGGATTAAAACAAAAAACTTGCGGTGTCCTTCAACCTTACATATAGATATATTGATGACGTCTTATCAATTAACAATCAGAATTTTCTTAATTATGCCCATATGATATATCCCGACGAACTCGAAATATAGGAAACCACAGAATCTGACATATCTGCTTCATATGTGGATATTTTACTTATATTGACTCTAGTGGCAGACTAACAACGTGATGACTTCAACTTTGCAATCGTCAACTTTCCTTTTTATGTAGTAATATACCACTATCACCTGCTTATGGTGTGTATGTCTCCCAGTTGATTAGATACGCAAGAGCATGGCATGCGTATGCGGATTTTTTAAAGCGAGTCCAACTACTAACTAAAAAGTCGATGTTGCAAGGTTATAGCTATTCTTGTTTAAAGTCATCATTTCGCAAATTCTACGGTCGCTATTATAATGATCTTGTTTGCGATTGCAAATTATCATTATGTCATATTTTGACTGAATTGTTAGACTGTCATTTTCGTACTAAATTTGACGACGGGTAATTCCGTTTACCTTGTGTCGACTAAAGGCTCGCGACGGGTGTGACTGCTTACTCCTTCATGGCACCTGATCCTACCTTCGCTTTTGTCGAAGGTCCGTGTTGCCCTACACTCGACTTTGTATATGTTTTTGGGATTATGATTACGTTTAACACATTGTTCACTTCGCCAATTTATATATCTGGAAAGTTTAGGGTAGTTCTTATATCATTGATAGAAAAGATTGAAGACCTTCAGCTGTTGAATAAATAGTAGTTTGATGCTCTAAGGCAACCGTTACGACCAATATTCAACTAGCAAGCCAAATGATTTAAACCTCTACTGAGTCCACATCGAACAAAGTGATCTTTCTTTCTTCGTATTCTTCAAAAGGTGGAAACCTGAACGCCAGACCATGTTGTGCGTACTTTGTCTTGCAAGCAATTTTTCTGCAGATAAGTACGCCATTATCATGGTTATGTGTTGAGGCTGAAAAAGAAAATATGGAAAGGCATTATATATTACTTTTTGCTTGGACAATGGCCACAATCCGCTTTGATCTTATATATTTTATATTATATAGTTTGGAGTATATCTCTTCGCACGTCAAATTGTTTAGCCGCAGTTTTGAAGAAGAAAACAACACACCCGAAAATGGTTGTCATAAGTGTTGTGTTTTTATTTGCATTAAATGGGTATAAAAACAATGGAAGTACATGTGTATGGTGAAAAGGTAAAGGTAGCAAACGGTCAGTCTCATAACTCCTGTAGAGAATACAAAATCAAAAGAAGGTCAACCAAGAACTCATGGACACATCAAAAGTGAGATCAGATGCTAAGAGGAGTAAAGCATCCCATGTTGACCGGTCACACCAACTTTGAGCCTTATATCTCGACTTGGTAAACGGAGTATCCTGATGTGAAAATCAGAGTGTAAAGAACATGTACAGTCAAACAATGGATATGAAACTCGTTAAACAGCATTTGACCTAATTACAGGTTGTACTGGTAAATTGCATCGTTAAAACGATCATAAAACTTAATTAAAGATTACTTTGAAAGACACTGTTGAATTCCTGTTTTTATATGATATTGATATACAATTATAGCACGTTGATGATGTCTATCCATGGTTTTACAGCACCAACTCTGAGTACAATATTGGGCCGAGGAAGAAGTCACAGTTAAAGTCATACGCAACGTTCGTTATCTGTATATATTTTTTATAGATCTATTCTTAATATAAAATCATAGTACCCTAAGATATTCTTTTGAGAATATAAAAAAGCACGTAGTTGATGAAGAGAAAGTAATGTGCACAATTAATTCATACTTGAATTCTGAGTTACCTTCTTTGAGAAAGCAGAATGCAATGCACCTGTAACATATATATCTGACAAAAACACATGTCAGGTCAGTTGCGATTATATATTTTCATCATCATCAAACATAATCTGAAGGGATTGAATGATACGTTTGCGTTTCTGTAACTCTTAATTTTAACATTGGGAGTCTTCAATTTTGGAGATAGAAAAATTGTGAATTGTACATTGCGTAATGCCCTTAAATTATTTTTAACATTACTATAAATTTGTAATGAGATAGAGAGAGAGAGTAGAGCAGGAGAGAGAGAGAGGAGAGAGAGAGAGAGAGATGAGGAGAGCAAGGAGAGAGAGAGAGAGAAGAGAGAAGGAGAGAGAGAGATGTCCGTAAGAAACTAGTTTTTTGTGCTATGAATATATTTCATATAGAATAACATACTAGTATACTGAGAGTCCATTCTAGTTTCTTCCTTTTTTGTGCAATTCACTTCAAATTGGGCAAGTTGAGGGGAAAAAAAATTAAGAACCCTTTCTACACTGCACACAAAAGAGTTATTAAATTTAAGCAATTAGATTTATCTGTCCTTAGATCGAAATTGAAATATACAGTAATAATCCATGCAAGTTTGCCACAATGTCTGGCAAACTAATCGTTTATACCAACAAAACGACCAATAAGAATTTCGCGAAATGCAAGTTTAAAACGTGAAACTAATGATAACCTTAACATGCAAACATACACATTGTTTGATAATGTAGCTGTCTTGATTAAGAAACTGATCCATAACCGCGATCAACTTTTGCATAATCGAATAGTTGAGAAACATACTACCTAATCAGCGTGATGATTTGGGAAAATATAGACCATACATAATATGGGAAGCTTGACGATGGATAAGCGAAAATCGCCATTATGAGGGATCATAAAGTTAGGAGTTGTTAGACCATTATGCCATCCAGTATAAATGTACTAATGTCAATAAAATGAAACAATGCTTGAACGTGATTATGAAGAATTTTGGTTATATAACTCACTAATATTACTGTACTTTTCATTTTCGGATCTTAAGGACAAGTAAAGTCTTAATAGCTATAAAATTTAATAAATTCTTTTTGTCAGTGGCAGGTGTAGAAAGGGTTCTTATTTTTTTTTTTCCTACAACTTGCCCAATGTTAAAAGTGAAATCACACTACCTAGTAAATTAAACGCGAAGTGCGTAAAAGAGAAGCTAGAGTGGCCCTCAAGCAAGAGTCTAGGTATAGGCGAACTTGTGATAAACTGCTAATAAATATTATTCATTGTACAACTAGTTTTGTTACGACTCTCTCCTATCTCATCATCTCCTCTCTCTCGTCTCAAATCTCCAAATCTCTCTTCTCTCTCTCTCTTCTCTCTCAATCTGCATTCTCTCCTTACATCCAATCTCTTATCGTACTCTTACTCAACTCACTAAAATAGAAATCCATCTCATCCGATCATAAATCAATCTAACTCTTACATTACAAATTAATTAATATATATGTTAAAAAAATAATTAGGGCAATAAAACGCAATGATCAAGTTTCAACAATTTCTTTTCTAGTCTCCAAAATTGATAGACCCCAATGTGTAAAATTAAGAGTTACAGAAAAACGCAAACTAAATTCAATCCTTCACAGAATTATTTGTGATGATGAAAAATATAAATGACAACTACTGACAGTGTTTTAGCAGTATATATATGTACAGGTGCTATTGACATTTGCTTTCTCCAAAGAGAGGTACTCTATAAGATCTCCAAATGTATGAAAGAATTGTCAAATTACTTTCTTCCATTAACGTCGTTTTTTTTTCTCAAAGAAATATCTAAGGGTACTATGATTTATATAAGAATAGACCTCTATATAGATTATCAAGATAAGACACGCTTGTCGTATGATTTAACTGATGAACTATTCATCCTCGGCCAAATAATTGATAGCTCAGAGATGTTGGTGCGTAAACCACATGGATAAGACCTCATCAACGTGACTTCTATAACATTGTAATATCAATAATCATATAGAAAACCAGGATTCAACAGTGGGTCTTTCAAGTAATAGCTTATAATTAAGTTTTAAATGGATCGTTTTAAACGATGCAATTTACCAGTACAAACCGGTAATTAGGTAAACATGCTGTTATAAACAGAGTTTCATATCCATTGTTGAACATGTACATGTTCTTTGAAAACTCTGATTTTACTAGCGGATCTTCCGTTTACGAAGTCGAAGATATAAGGCTCAACAGTTGGTGAAGTGACACCAGGTCAACTGGGGATGCTTTACTATCCTACTATAAGCATCTGACACAACTTATTGATATGTCATGAGTTTTGGTCTGACCTTCTTCTTAGATTATTTGCTAATTCTTCAGTACAGGAGTTAATGAGACTGACCGTATTGCTACCATTTCTTATAAATCACCATACACATGTCATATCCATTGTTCTTATACCATTTATGAATAAAAACACAAAAGAACATTAAGTGACACCATTTCAGGGTGTGTGTTTCTTCTACAAAACCTGCGGCTAAACAATTTAGATCGACTGCGAAGATGATATACTCCAAATATTAATATAAAATTATAATAGATACAATTTTGAAACGGTCGGGATGTAATGTGTGGACCATAAATGTACCGAACAGCAACATAAGTTATATTGATAATAATCAGCAATTGATTTTTGACCATTATATATTCTTTTTCAGACCTCAATCACTATTATAGCCATGTGTCTAAAAAAATAAGGCACGTCGTCTGATGCTGACAAGAACAATTAGCTTGCAAGCAACAAAGATATAAGCAACTCTCTGGTCTGCGCGTTCAGGTTCAACCTTTGAAGACATATCGAAGAAAAGAATTTAGATCTCACTAAATGTAGAGTTTTATTGTGGTAATCAGTAAGAGTGTTTAATATCTTTTGGCTGCTAGTCTTCCAATCATTGTCGTACGGTCGCGCCTTAGATGCATCAAACCATACTAATAATTAGTTTCAAGCTAGCTGACGGCTTTTCAATCTTTTACTATCAAGATCATAAGACTCACCCTAAAACTTATCAGAATATTAAATTCGGCGAAACAGTGAACATGTGTTAAACGTAAATCATAAATCCACAAAAACAATTATGACAATAGTGAAGTGGGATTCATGGGGAGACACCAAACGGATCCGTTTCGTTACTAACAAGTTCGAAGCAAGTGTAAATAGGAATCAGAGTAAGCCAAAAATGCAAACGGAGTAAGAAAATCAACACCAGGTAGCGCTGGAGCCCTTTAGATCGACCAGCGAAGTTAAATACGGATATTACCCGTCCGTCAAATTTAGCTACGAAAATGCAGTCTAACAATCAGCTCAAATATATGACATACATGATAATTTCAATCGCAAACAAAGTGATATTATAAAATATGCGACCGTAGACACTAAATTTGCGAAATTGATTGGACTTTCGTAAACAAGATAGCTTATACCAGTGCACATCGACTTTTTAGGTTAGTACGTGGACTCGACTTTAAAAATAATCCGGCCATACGCATGCGCATGCTCTCTGCGTAGACTTAATCAAACTGGGAAGACATAACACCACATAACTTCAGCAAGAGTGATAGTGCGTATTATTACTAACATATATATACGAGGCAAAAAGATTGAAACGATTGCTAATAGTTTGAAGTTCATAACGACGTATGTTTGTCTAGTCTGCTCACTGAGAAGTGCAATATAAGTTAAATAATCCACATATGAACAGATATGGCTTCAGATTCTGTGGTTTTCCCTATATTTCGAGTTCGTCGGGATATATCATATTGGGCACTAAATTAAGAAAAATTCGATCTCTCAATTGGATAAGACGCTCAACAATATACTTCTATTATGTAACGGTGAGGACACACGCAAGTGTATTTTTGTTTAATCCCGTAAAGTTTTTTTAAAAGAAATTCCGCTTTAATTGGAATATTAAAAATAAGTCTGCCCAATAAGGGGACACAATTGGTGCCCATAGGATTACCAAACCATATTGTTATGGGAAGACATGGCTATCCACAACCCAGGACTAATCAATAGGTATCGATTAAGAAATCTCAATGAATGCTCTTAATATCTAATTCATAGTACTTTTGTGGGCCAATCAGAGTGGTTTTCTAACAAATTAGTATCAATGGTTTCCACAAACGACCAGAACTTTTATTATTTGGGTGCTGTTTTTGTTCAGGAAAGCATTATCGATTATCTGGTAAAAAGCCTAGATTTCTAATATTATCCTGGGGATTGTATTATAATCGTGTGGAGCAAATATACGCTTTTGATGCAGTCCAATTTTAAAAAATCTTCGTGACTGTGAAGTTTATAAACAGCTCTTATAGAGGATGTTTGAGAATCCACATCTTGATTGACACGACTTCTAAGAATATGTAGTAGTGAACAGTATCATTTGACAGCTGTTAGTAAATTTTAGCTTAGTAGTCAAGGATTAAAGGTTGGATAGAGTATTACCTGAGAAACCAGCGACGTTGTCTTGTTAAGTATTGAGATCGTGTTTCTCACAATATTCATAAAACCCATGAAGGCAGACATTTCGCAAAAATTTATGAGTCGCTAATAAACACATTATTTGGCCCAGTATGCCTATACCATTTGGGTCAAATGCTGTCTGAAGTGTCTCCAATTGCGACTGGAATTGACTCCACGTATACATACTGATTCAAAGATAATGGGCACACGCGGTGGTGACCAGGTTATTACGACCAGTAGATGTCTTACCTCCTAGGCTCTTGATTCCCACATTCTAGTTTTGTCCGGCGGTCCATTTTACCCAACTTTTCATGTTTCTTGTAATTATCTATTTTTGGACTTACGAGATTGTCACTAGTCCGTTTTCTTTACTCATTTTAATGTTAGAAACAACTGAAACACACCAAAAGTTTGATACTATGTAAGTTGTTGGAGAAATAATAACGGTCCATATCCATACTAGTAATATTATGCGTTTAAAATAAATACCGAAACTGTCCTTAATATTGCTTGCAGTAAGTGACCTTGGTAAACAGTAAAGACAAATAATTGAAACATATGATTGTGTATTCTATGACTGTCTAAGTAAGTATTGATAAAAAAAGAATTCGGAAAACACAGTTTGGAGTAAATTTAATCTGTTCGATAAAATCCACTACTTTTGATTTTATTTACTATGAATTTAGCCTAAGTGAATTGGCCACTTTTTGCAAATAATTTGGCTGCAATTTCAGCCCAATATTAGTTCTGTACCTTATCTATAAGATTGCTATAATTCGCAAACAGCATGCAGTAAAATAGTATATACTAACAAGAAACAGAAGTAGAACAACATGTTGTGTTTTACTTCTGAATTTAGTGTGATCGTCCACTAACAGTGCCTTAAACAGAGGAATTTGAAAAAACGATACCTGTTCCAGGATTATCCAAGTCCCTGACGTCTATATATAAATGGCGTTGTTGGACAAATCTTTTTTCCTGTTTTTAATTAAATCGGTGGGATCTTTCTGAATGAAGATTATTCGTACTGTAAGCATGTCTCTCCAGAGCATGCTATAGAAGATAAGAACTTACGACGATTACAGATATATATACCGAACAGACCTGTCAATCTGTCTCCATGATTGTCCTTGGGATTTTTGATTATAATATTATATTATGGCAATCGAAAAAAATAGTAAAATAAAACATAATACTCAGGACTATATACCTCATTTACAAATCTTGAAGTCTGAGCTCAAGCATCACTACTAACAAAAAAATATATTATTCAAATCTCACCCACTGTTTTATCTTTGACAAACAAAATACCATATTGTACGAGTACCCAATAGATACTTTCTCTTCTATTATCCATAATACATAACTACAATTCAGCAATTATGATCTTTCGCATTTGAAGTTTTGTCCCACTTCACTTTTAGATGCATGATTTATAAGAATCGTTTGACCCCCGCCCACTACCACTCCACATCCCCCATACACCACACTATTCAGCGGTGTTCGAATTACATTTAATTTATTTATTTATAATTATTTTTCATTTTATTTTTGCTTGTTCCAACAAAATTCTTGATACAAGTTCCCTATGTTTGACTATGCTCTTTCAAACCACACTTCCTTTAGAACTTTTTAGCTGCAAATCATAACAAAATATTTCACCTAGTATCGATTCCCAAGTGTCGCCACATATAGTAACAACGAAAGTTTTGTTTAGTTTTAAAATTTGCTTCTTATACGGTGGAACAGCAGGCATATATCATTGTTTCCGTTTTTACTTTGTCTTATAATGGAACAAACGCAGTATGGTATCTTACAATTCAACTTTCTCTCCTCCAAATTGCGTGCACACAAGTCATCTCTCTCTCTTTCTCTCACCTTTTTAGAAACTGGTGATTTGAAAACTTGCGTTGTATGACATACTTGATAAATATATAACAAAAGGAATAAAATTTGTTGTTTTAAACAAGCTCTCTACTGCACATAGTCCACTTATCTCGCTTGTACAGCTTCGAACTATGGCGAACTGATTTGACATCTTCAAAACAGTAAAGAACAAGTAAATGTTCTGATTGGGTATGATGACAACTCAGTAAGTCTGTTATTATATTTCTGTTGTTGTGCTAGCAAGTTATCCTCTTCAGACAGTTCACACAGAGTTATTTCGTTTTACAGTATGAAACTGTGACTACAATCACTCACCTAACCAACACCCTGCCGGAAGTAAATCTTTCAATATTTTCTAGTAGCGCAATTTATTTATGGGTACAATCTTATTTTGTTCTATGAATGTAATTCCTGTTCATTTTGGATGTATGGTAACCTATTAGATGAAAATCAAGAAACCGTAGAGCAACCTACGCCGATACGTTTAGCGGAATTTTATAGTAGAATAGACAAATATGAATTTGAGTGCGAAGTTTTTTTCATTTCCTTTACTACAATAGCTGACAGAGCTTTAAACATCTAATAAATTGATACACTGAATGTGCGGTAAGAAAAACGATCGTTTCCCACCAAGTCTTGACTATTTAATACATCATCATCATTCATCATACATCTCTTCTCTCTCTCTCGCTCTCGACTCATCTCTCAGCATCGTCACTCAACTTCTGTCATCTCTCGTACTCATTCTCTCACATCAGATCACTCACCTATCATCTCTACTCGAATGAACCATACCAATCCATAATACTCAATCTTCATCACATCTCATTAATCTCTTAATCACGTATATCATTACGATCATCTCTTACTCTCCCTCTATTTAACGTCCAATTTAAATTTTAAATACTAATTGAACAAAAATAAATCAGGTGTCTCTGTTGAGAATAAATGTACCAGCAATGATGTAGAAATCGACTGAGGTAAATAAATAATATTTATCTATAATTATACAAACAATTTCATGTGTAGTTTTTCTTTTTGGGAAAAAAACTTTGAATCAAATGTCAGATGTTAATCAATCTAATAAAAGACGTTCTATGAGTAATGCAAGGCATGAGATTTAATATCTGTCAAACAAATATAGGAATATAAACATTTACTTATAAAATTTGCAAATACACAAATCAAAAATGAATATATTTACTTTAAAATTTCTCCAGGATTAAGCCACAGTCTAGATATGAAAAGCCAAATTGATGAGAACTACAGAACACGAATGGTTTAATTCATTGGAACATTACCAGAGAGTGCAACCAATGCGGTCACCAATAGAGGAGGACTACAAGGGCGTCTTTGTGAAAAGATGACGAGGGACTATTGTTAATACAAGACGTATAGAAATTCTGTTATCAGAGGTCTAATGCACAATGGCTAAAATATTTTGAGGACATCCATGGTTCCGCTAGTAATCTACAGAGTTTATTCAAAGTTCAATATATTATCTTTATGCCGTCGTAAAAATGACTGAAATATGCAGATACGGGCGTAAAACCAGTATGATAAACAATCAGTTCATCTATCCTAACGAATAAGATAATTGAAACAAATAACAATTTTCAGGCAATCCGATCTATCTTATGCAAATTGAACTAAAACAGAAAAAATACCATAGTTTTAAATCCTCTTAGCACAATTCATTACACACTGAAAGATTAGGACATTTCAAACGAAAATTTTGAATATTTATTTTCTTTAAACTTAACCCTTAAAGAAGCAAGATGCGGACGTTTTAAAATAATAGGACTTTGATAACTGGAACAACCGAGG
>CAJDSM010014328.1:2370-13679 GCA_903981925.1 Ostrea lurida
ATTAGTATCACATACTTTCATGTAAAGGCAAAGATAACGAACAGTGATCAATCTCGTAAGTCCTAAATACAATACAAAAACAAGAGTTGGGCATTTATACTGCTGGGTGGATGTGATATCCACCCAGGAGTATAAATACCTAACGTTTTCAAATCAGATCGAGACAGCAAGATACCGTATAACTGGGCTTATAATATTATCGGAGACGGACGGACCATCCACCAGCACCGATAATATCATAAGCCCAGTTATACGGTATCTTACTGCCTCGATCTGATTTGAAAACGTCACAAAACATCGGTTCCTTTGAGTGCGATTTAGTGCTGGGTGTCCAATGTAACGTTACTGGATTCCAACATTGATTACACGTGAACAGCGAGTCCTTTTGCTTGACGCTATTTTACCTCGGACAGAGGAGGTAACCAAGAGCACAATCCGACCAATATGGCTAACACAAGAAATTAATGATGCTAGACACCTGCGCGACACTTATCACAAAAAGGGGGACAAGGAAAATCATAAACTATATCGACATAAAGTTAAACTAGTGGCTGGGAATAATTTATTTGAAATAGTTCAAACAGAGAAGCTTCTTGTTGCCCACATTGATGACTTACTTTACACTGATCATATTGACTCTGTATATATAAAAATATATCCTACAAATTATTTACGCTTCGTAAGATTAAAAAGTTCCTTCCACAACATACCAGAAAGCTTTAAATATTAAAATGAATATATATATATATACTACTATCTATTAACTACTAAATAACTTGACTGTTTGAAAGTAATACATCCAAACTTGGTATGGAAAGAATATTAAATTGCAAAAAAGAGCTGCAATCCAGATTCCTCCTCTAAACCAACTTGATTGCCTGACAGCTTACGAACTAGTTGATTTACTCAAATCAAAATGTTCACGGTTTGGCTCCCGATTATAGTGGTGAATTATTTGAATTTCAATCTTCTTCTTATCGGCTGCACTCTGAATCAAATCAAGATCTTCGATTACCAAAGTTTAATATCAATTATTTAAGTCCTCTTTCCAATATTCGGGTGTAAACTTGTGGAACAAATTACCACAACACATACTTTTCTCAAACTCAACATAAATTAAAATCAATGTAGAGAAGTATGTCATACTTTTATTTAAACATCATTAATTAACGTTTAAGGTATATTTGAAGATTTTGTTTTTACTGATACATGTATTCAGTTATAGTCAGTAATATGGAATGGTTTTGTTACACATACTCGTTTAGACATACATGTTAGACTCTGTTTCATTTTTATATTTGGTATGCAAGATATGGAAGACATTGGGGAGGAGTAGTGCATGCACTAACAGGTCACCTTCTTGAAAAAAAAAAGTATTGTTAAGTCGCCCAAAACGGAGTTTTGGCGACTTATTGTTTTTGTACCGTTTTATAAATCTTCGAACTTTTGGAGAAACGCCTCTACCAATCAAGAAGAAACTTTCTGAGGGGATGGAGGGTGACTTGGAGGGATGCAATCACTTTTGAAAGTTTCAAGGTGGCCGCCATTTTCAAAATGACTGCCGTTGAAAATAAAAACCCGCTTCTCAGACCTCAAAGATGACTAGTTGTATTTGAATGCAAATTAATAGATTATTAATACAATGGACTATCTTGAGCATTTTAATGGGGGAAAAAATTATGTGAACGCCGCCATTTTAAAATGGCGGCCATCTAACCACACACACCCTCCAAAAACATCACCTTTGTCCAAAGTAAATGAAATTTCATTTCTGGTTATATTTTTACGTACTTATTGGCATGGTTAACTCTTTTTGGTAATTTTGGCGACCTTTAAATGTTTCAAGATGGCTGCCATTTTGAAAATGACATGAAGCAATACAAACAGTATACAGTTACATAAACATTGAAGTCTATCTACAATAAATGACAATTGGTAAACTAATACAATGCAGATTATGTACTTGAGATGTACATTCGTTTTGATATGAACTAACAATCAAAGATTCAGTAAATAATGGTTTGTATCATCGTCCTAATCATATCACTCGAATCATCTACGCGTCTTGTACTGAAGCAAGAAAGTCACAATCCGCTCTATACCCATGGTATTTAATTCACAGTCATAAATTCCTTTGTTTGTAAGGAATGCGAAATCTATTATGAGTCCCACGTGACTAAAATCTGTCCCGGTGAGACTTCTGTCGCTTGTTTGACTTGGTAAAGCGTGGACGTCTTTGTGATGAAACACCAGTAGTGCGATGTCTTTACAGTTCCCAACTGGCAACAACAGAAATAAAGCGTTTGCTTTTAATTCTTTAGAACATTTCAGGATTCATCAATGAAACACACACACACACACACACGAAGTTAAATGGAGAGTATACAGTATAAATTTCTATGAGTAATCAACCGCATTTAAATCAGTAGAAGTTAAGAGATCTTCGAAAAACTAAATGTAAGGATCAATTGATCCAGTATCAAATAAATTGAATCGAAGAAGAAGAAAAACCTACAAAATATTCAGTAAATCAAAACCCAGAAATCATGTACTAATAGATATACAGATTCCCATAATTATACTAGTAGTATACATGTATTTAGATTACATTACGCGTAATTCAGACAGCTTTTAGATTATCGATGAAATCCCTCTCACTTAACAGACGATGCATGAATAATAATTCTCATTGGGCGTAGGCGCCGGGGGGGGGGGGGGGGGGGGGGGGGGGGGGGGGGGGGGGGGGGGGGAGGGGGGGGGGGGGGGGGGGGGGGGGGGCGGGGGGGGGGGGGGGGGGGGGGGGGGGGGCGGGGGGGGGGGGAGGGGGGGGGGATGGAGGGAGGGGGGGGGCAAAACAAAAACAAAATTTAGATTTGCCCCCTTCTTTGTCAAAGAATTGTTTTTCTACCATCATGTCACATAATTTAGAAGTTTGCCCCCCCCCCTTTCAAATAACAGTCCTTACGCCTTATGATTTCTGTTTAAGATTTAGGATATAATTCTGATTGACCAATTTTGGATAGCAACTAAGTCATATCTGTATTTCGAGTCCCTTCCACCATAAATTCTAATACATGCACATGTGTACAAATTTCGTATTTTATCATACATGTGATATACATGTACATACTGTACACAAAATAGCACACTTTTTCAACCCTTTTCACTCTGTCACTCCTGTACATTAAAATTCACTCTAAATGATAAATTGGTCAGATTTTCAGGTTTAGTCCTATCAATTTAGTCTAACAGTTAATTCACTCAAATTAAAGTTCGTAGTCTTGGCATATCACAATCAAAAGTGCTTTGCACTATGGTCAAAAGTAGGTCAATACAGGTGAGAAACTGGCCAAGCCTTTATCATTGTTAATTACATTACTAAACTTGATTTTGTTTCAAATGATTTTTAAAAAATAAACACAATGAAAGCAGTATCTAAGATATGTCACTGTAGGATTTTCATTAAAATCTTTTTTTTAATGGTACATGTATGTTGGAATAGGGGTAATTGATTAAATTATTGATCATGTCAAGGTTTCAACAACAATCAAAACATGAAATTTGTTAAAATATGTCTTGGCATCAAACTTTTATGGGCATAAAAAAGTATTATATGATTTTGCAAACCTGTGTACAGATTTTTCACTCAAAATCATATTTTTTTTAAAGGCATTGTACATATTTGTGATTGAAAGATTATCACATGTATGCGTTATTGTATTATTCGTGAATAGATTGAGCAATTTTAAAAAAGAGTGCTTTTATCACTGTGTTAGAAATAAGAAGAGTAAATGATAACAATCTACCTTCTGTAACTCCTTTTAGTGCTTCCTTTGCGTCTGTTGCAATACGCGAGACGTTGACACATACCACTAGCAAAGGATGATCAAAAGGCGCCTTCCCAGTATACGGATGTCTTACTAAGTCAATGTTTTTTGTCGCTAAACGATCTCCAAGGTGTTTCATCAGTCCATCAAATATAAGAGAAGAGATGGTGGGTACAAGGGTTGAGTGAAATCCCAGGACTATCAAATAAAGCTTTTACTAGGTAAAGGAGAATAAAAATATATGAGAGAAGAGAGAGAGAGAGGAGAAGAGAGAGAGAGAGAGAGAGAGAGTACTATAACTCACCAATTTCTCTTCTGTTGCACTTCTCAATCTGGGTTTCCAATGACTGGCATCTGTCTACAAATTTTAATCACATTTTCTAAATCAGTTTTTTACTCTAGGAAAAGGGTGGAGAATTATGATGATGTACCTTTCATTATTCTCAACTCTTCCTGTAGTTCTTCAAAGGCTCTTTGGCTTTTCATGCCAGTTGTTGGGTTTTCAATTTTCCTTATTTTCTCTGTCCTTAGTTCTTCTAAACGTCTTATGTTTTCTGTAATCAAAGATGGACATTTTTTTATCTTAGCAAAACATAAATCAATTTCAAGTTAACTGAACTTTAATGAATTATCAATGTCTTCCTATTTTGACTTGAACTTGTACTCATAACATGACACTTTAACCTTCTCTACTTGCAGCCATCGTTTTCATCTTCGACACCTCTTCTTCATACTTCTGTGCAGACTTTCGCATCTGAATTTCAGATCTTTCCTTCTCTGCTAGGTCTTTCTCCAGACGGAGTACGCAGTGTTCCTTTTCTGATAGCTCGTGTTTTAATTTTTTACAATGATCGTTTAAAGCATTCCTCTCTCCCTCCAGTTGTCGTATTTTCTCATGTTGATCACCGTGATGTCGTCTCTCCAACAAGGTTTGGTTATGGACATTGCTTTCCCTTGTTTTATAAGATGACTCTACATTTAAGTTCATCTTTCTTCCACATGTACATCTGTAGCTGTTGATTTTAGAGCTTAGCTCGTCAAACAGTTCCTATATATATAAAGTTATGTATGTGGGTACACCGATCTATTATTTTGTCAAGAGTCTTTAAAAGATCATAGTTACATGCGTATATGATTTACCTGCATTTTATGAAAAATTTCAGAAAATGACGTCATTCTGCCAGTGAAATGAGAACAATGTTTTGCTGCAAAATAGGAAGATGAAAATAATATACAACTACATATTGAATACAATAAAGTTGTTATACCATGTTATTTCTCTTTATTATAAGAAAGTTGGCGCCTGAGCTTTTGAGCACAATTGCGCAGGACGATTTACTGGTTCAATATTGACCCCATTCGTGCAAGCATATTACACATTTACAACCGAAACCTGTCAAGTTGAAAAATTAAGATTTTGAAAGGGTTTGTTAGGGACTATTATTTGGTGGTGGAAGGATTTTCTAAATATGCACAATTTTACACAATATACCTTTTACATAATGATTTATGTTTTTTTTTTTTTTTTTTTTACCTCTTTTTCGTAAATGCAGTTTTAAAATTTATGATACAAGTAGCTGAGACGTGGAACTCGTTCAAATATAGTTTTTTTTTTTTTATTAATCTTGTTGAGGCATTTTTTCCAAATGGAGTACCTATTCTTTAAAAGGTCTAAGTCAATTTACTCGAATTCTATGTAAAATTCAATTGTTTAAACTCTAAAATTTTATATTATGAGTTTTTCCGAATATCAAGTGCAAAAAGGTCATAATTTGTTTTCATTGCAAGTATTAAATGGTTTTTTTTTTTTATATATCTGTATTGTAAGTAGACGTTGTTATGTGTCTATTTCATGTAATGATTGATTTGTATTCCTTATGTTTTATTTACACCAACAGACGATGAAGTTTAAATGAATAAACCTTGAGTAAATCGTAAGCGCAAAAAGGTCATGTTTAAAACATTGTAGCTAGAACAACAGATGAACCCCATGTTTCTTTTTTAGTTCCTGACTCTCTTTCAGTGTAGAAATCAAAAAATTTCAATCACTCCAAATCTCAGCTTTAACCTTTTAAATTCATTTTATGAGATTCAGCCAGTTTTTTGAACTTGTTAATGAGGATTTAAATGGTTAGAAGGATACATTTAAAGGACTTGTCCATTACATGTACCAATCCCTAAAATACATGTAGATATGGCAAAACATTTCCCTAGTTTCCTTTGTGGAACCAATATACTCTTTACAGGAAAAGGTGACATTCAGTGGTTCACAGCACCATCTTATGGAAACGACTACATGTACATAAAAGACAGTTGCAATGAAAATTTTTTAACCGATGTCATTACCCGGTGTTACATAGTAGGCTTCCCGCCGAGGCTGGCTATATAGTGAGACTTCCCAGGGGAAGCTTGGCTATATAGTGAGACTTTCCCCTTAACCACCATTGTGAGATTTCCCCCTTCAGTGTTCGGACTGGATTTTATTTTCAGATTTCCATCGGACCCCCCCCCCTTTTTTTTTTTTAGAGGGGTGGTTATATTCCTAACATTAGTAAGAAAACTTATACAACAAATATATGTGGTTAGAAGAGATTTTATCAATATATTTGATATATATCACTTCTTTTATCAGTCATTCATACTGAATTAATGAGATTGTCAAGGGAAATTGTACCTTTAGATATCATCTATAGTTAATATTTAAAGCAAAGACAGAATATGCCTTATCATTAATCCATTATGATACCATACACCAATTGACGATATCCAAACTGCAAGGCATAATCTTTATAGGAGAACCTACTGAGGAAGGGGAAGGGGAGGGGGTCTATTTTATGACACTAGGGATTCACCCCATGCCCTTACCAGGCTTATATGGGCACACTGGAGGCATAACAGCTAAGCCTCCAAACTCACTGCCTCTTGGGATTGATCCACGCCCCCTTTTTTTTAAAGTTGACCTTATCGTGCGGCATGAAACACCTCAGATACCTTTATGATCATTTAGATTGGTTGTATTGTGGCACTTCATATTGAAGTTGAGTTTCGAAATATGAAGATTTTTTTGTTAACACATTTACCCCATGCACAGGTTGAAAAAAAACCAAACAAAAACAAACAAAAAAAAAAACAAAAAAACCAACAAAAAAAAAACAACAACACATCAATAATTGATCATCTTCTGACATTGTTGTTTAGGCAAACTGAATTAAAACAGTGCAAAGAGAACCCCAAAACAACAACAAACTGTGTCTGTATTTCATCAAACATTATGTATAGATCAAAGCAAAAATTATTATTATTCCGGAAACTTAATCCAAGGGGGGGGGGGGGGGGGGAGCCTCACTATAAAGGGGAAGACTGGCTATAGAGTGAGACTTCCCTCCGGGAGTTCTCGCTATGGGAAGTCTCACTATATAACGCCGGCACATTTTCAACATTTTAAAATTTCAAATGTCATTGTCGGCGCCCATTGCGTCAATGAAAATGAAAGTAAGATGACGTGGAAATTCAACGATGAGAACATTCATATACATACATGTAGCATGTTAGTTCTCTAAAAATTGTCATAGTTCGGTAATTACTGAAAATTTAAAAGGTCTTACAGTTCTTAGATGTTCTCTCCAAATCCCGTGACGTGAAACTCAACGTAATATGGGAACTTTAGATCTTTATGATTATATCTTCTTTCTAAACAAAAAAAGTCAAGATGCCTCAATGTTAAGCTCATAGATTGTTCAGTGTGTCTCAAACTTGTTGTTTCGAATACGAAAGTAGCTGTTGAATTTGTGTGGTGCGCCACTTGCAATAGAATTATTGATTTTAAAACCTGTTTACACCTATCATCGCAAAACAGCAATTTATTGTTTTCTCTAAAATTGTAATAATTTCCATTTCATCATGATTGCGTTGCAGTTGAGGGAAAAAAAAACCCCACCCACCGGGTATTAATTAGCCTCTATAAATATAGTACGTCTGTTTTAATGACTGAGCATTCCGACACACCGCGCTTCATGAGGTAAGTCAGCGTGGAGTGTTGTAGTTCAAAACCTCGTGTATTTTAAAAAATGAAATTATTTTTTTAAATATCTCGTTGAAACATTCATGCATGTATTTAGCCGCTGTTTTAAAGTACACAATATGTAAACTCATGGTACGGCTGCTATTATGACCAGAAAGCATATGGGGAAAACTTTGTTTTCACTCTTTTCCTCAAAAAAATCCCGAATTCCTCAAAAGCACAGATAAAATAAATCCGCGAGTAAATAAATCATGTCTCTAAGAAAGGAGTACAGAAGTTGTTTTATATGAATACTGTATGGCTAGTTTGCTCACGTGATAGATATAATGACCTGAGTTAAAAGTAAAAAAAAAAAAAAAAAAAAAGAAAAAAAAAAAAAAAAAAAAAGAAAAAAAAAAAAAAAAAAAAAGAAAAAAAAAAAAAAAAAAAAAGAAAAAAAAAAAAAAAAAAAAAGAAAAAAAAAAAAAAAAAAAAACTGCATCAAAATCGGTGCAGAAAAAACGAAATTATCGATCCCGTAATATGGCTAAGTTTACCTGCTTTCAAAATCCAATCAAGCAAATGTAGAAACGACCGAAAACGAGGCTATTCTGCTTTGACGTCACCATGGAGCCACCTATAGCGGCTAGTATGGAAGACATATAGACAGTAAGAGCTTTTCAAACAATAGTTTATGCAGTGATGCAAGCCTTGTTTCATCCGTTTCAAAAGTATTGACATTTCTAATATCGAATTAGGCCCACAACAGTATCTTGTTTGCCCACGTGATCCCCCAAAATACTGACAAGTAATGTTTCAAGAATCACAGATTGTGGGCGGGGCTTTTCTATACTATTTGTTGTTTATCTGGAATTTACCTATAATCGCTAGCCATGCTTACTGCTTCCGGGAGTACCTACTCTACCTCAAACTATGGCTGCATGATTAACAAAACTCGAGATTTTCAGGAATATGTATCACAGTAACGATAACATTCCAGATATTTTAATCCTTGGTGAATGCTCGCAAGTAAGTATAGATAAAATGGGCAACAGCTCACTCTTTACAGAAGCAAGTACATAACATGAAATTCGCCTTACTAGCGAGCGAAGCTCGCTCTAATGATTAGGAAGTCACGTGACTTGCTCTCTAATATACATTTATATACGGTTTGACCGTTGGACCGAGCGAAGCAGGAAGTGGTCTTTGCATAATCATAAATTAGTTAAGTACGGAAAGTTAGAAATAGTATTTACCTGAAAACATATTTTATTTATGAAATCCCTTATGCGCTAAACCCCTGGTAACATCCAAATACATGTATCATTAAATGCAAGATAACTATATGAATCCGCCTTCATTACGCGCGAAATATAACGTAAAGCTGGCTAACAGTGCATTTTGACGTTACATCTAACGTTAATGTTTTCTTTCAAACCAAACGATTATAAAGTAACAAGAATACATCCCGTATGCCAACGCAAAGGCTACTATAGATAAACAAAATTAACCAAGAAAATTAAATTTTCAAAAAGGTAAGCGTATGTAACAAATTCATAACTACATCGGCATATGCCCGTAAACCGAAACTGAACCTCGTACAGTGCATTTTCGCTAACCAAGGATGACGATCCACAGCGTTTCTCTGTGAGAAACGCTGTGGATCGTCACCCTTGGCTAGCGAAGATGCGTACAGTGTAGATCGACGTCATCAAAAGTTTGTTGCTATGTGTACGCAAAAGGTACTATGAGGTCACAATCAAACACACGTTACGATTTGAAACAATGCATTTGAGATAGCTAAGATATTCTAATACTATCAATTTATACTTGTATATGTTTATGCATTTGAGTGAAAAAGACTTTAATGGTATTAAAACTAAATGTATGGTCACAATCAATCTTACTTCTAGATAATACATTTTACAGGGCTTAGGTTCTAGCCTCTTAACATCATCTACATACGCGCTTCCGGTGGATAAATGCATCGATTTGATGCAATTCTTGCGCCGATCCACGTCCGAGTCTACTTACCGGTTACGGAAATTGACGAGCGTGATCCGATTGCGTATGTAATATGTCGTATATTTTTATTCATTGGAACCCATGAACTCGTTCATCTACTAAGTCGTACTTATATCTAGTTTTCTATTAATTATTAGGTAAACACTGTAACAAAAATACTTTATATTATTGATTTTGAACAAATTATTGTTTAAATCACAAATTACATGTCAGAGTTACATATTTGTGACAGTTAGGTTTACTCGAATTTCCGGTGAAGCAACTACATGTAATGAATAAAACAAAATTTTATAAATGCGCTTTAGCGCACGCAATGAAATTATAATTTATGAGTAAACTGAAGTAAGGTAAATGATGATTTCTCCCGCGTTTCCTCTATTCACAAGCCTTTTAAAGATATCGGCTCGGGGTTTGAAAAATCCGAGACTTCCTTCTGACGATTGGCGAAATGAACTGACGACTAAAAATAAGGTGAATAATGTATTTACGTGAAAGGTAGATGATATCTGATACAAAAATCACATTAAACACATTAAAATGCAGTCTGGCTGTGGGTCACAGTCACTAGAATACAAAACAACAGGTTAATTCAGAACGAACTTCGGGGCTTGAAAGGATTGCGCAATCCAATGTAGAAATGATTAAAAAACACCAACTGTCTGTTGTTGTTGAAATTAAAAGACATTAATCCCGTCACTTTGCTCTTCTTTATTCTTTTTCCTTAGCGTTCACTTTTCCTTTGTGTCTCTGGAAAAGACGATCATATATTATTTACAAATGCTGAAACATGCACATTTACATACATGTAATATATTGCAACTCTCTTCTGCATAGTAGACATTTTTTTGGTTTTGTATTGGAATATATCTGTGTCTATGGGTTGGGTTGGGTGGAAGTACCTTATCTTCAGTTTACTCATAAAATTATAATTTCATTGCGTGCGCTAAAGCGCATTATAAAATTTTCAATTTTATTTCGCAAACTGAAGTAAGTATAATGATGTATTGTTTAAAGTCTAATGTATACATACTCCAACTACACTTATAATTTCATGCACAGTTTTGATAAGTGTCCTTTCCTTCTTTATTGGTTATTATAAAACTTCTGAAGGTTTTGCATGATTTCCAATTGCCTTTTGATATGATTGACTTATTGACAATCCATATTTATTAGCTTTTGATGTGCTTGCACTCTGTAGAATGAGGTTTGAAAATCGAAATGTCTATTCCAGCCAATTCCATGAGACACTTTTTGATTAACCAAAGTTCATGGTCAAATTGTGCATGGACTTCAATGCCCTGTGAGGTTTGATGTAACTCACAAAGAGTTGTGTCTCATCTTCTCGAAGATCTTTAGTTTTCTCTAGATAAATACTAATGTAGTTGTGCAAGAAATGATGTCTAATTTTTCATTGCCTTCAAATTTATCAAATTCAATGCTTAGAGCATTCTGTCCAA
>CAJDSM010014329.1:5076-16983 GCA_903981925.1 Ostrea lurida
GGGAGATAGGAAAGATGTTGTATGTGATGAAGTATTTTGGTCCTGAAGGCATAAGTAACAAGTTGGGTTGCTAGAATAGATTTGCCAGTTATCTATAGACACAAAAACATAACGGCACAAACACTGGCTAGTATCTAACTATTTTTGTATAGTAACAACTCTCTTAAGCACTGTGGCAACCGTATCAATCTTAATAACTTTTGAAATTTGGTATAGTGGTCATGGCTTGGGAACCAAAAAAATTTTGGAGCCTTCTTTAACATCAGTGACATAAAGGGTTACGAATATGAGGAGGAACTAATTGACTAAAAATAGATAAACTTTATGCCTCATAGTAGAAGATGCTCGTTCTTTACTCTGTGTTGGGTGATCGTATTCGAAATAACTATATCATAAATTTGGATGCCAAGAAACTCGGGCATCGGGTGTAAATTCAATCATTCGTTTTTTGGATACAAAAAGCGGCGAAGAGGTTAAACAGATAATTTGTGATTCAAACGTAATCATAGACTATCGAACTGGCACATACCAAATAAATACATAATATCTATTATAAGAAAGAATTCGGTAAGAATAGGTAGGAAAAGGTAAAGCATGAACATCCTGATCGGTCTGGGGCACGGGGTTCAGCATGATAAAGGCCAGATAGGGTAAGGAATCAGTCGTGTGACGGCTATAAACGTGATTTGATCCTAATGAAGAAAAAAACATTTCCTAACATCCGAACTAATGTGAGTTGGAGATTCCTTTGGGCCATTATTCAATTGAAGATCCCTCTCAACTGTAAATTGGATCTACAGGTTTCCTAAATATCATATCACTATCTTTAGAATGTACAGACAAATTACTATCTAGTTTGCTTTAGGGGATGTTAAGGCGCGATTCTAACATGTACTCTATTGGCATAAACAATACATCAGGGCCTTATGGCCAAATAGTGCAATAAATTATACCATATGTACAATAAGAGCGAGAGGATGATAATGAAAAATGATATCGTATTCATGCTCATAAGAATTATTGGGCAGTTGACTATAAGTTGCTCTGGTGCATTTAGGACTAATAAGAATGCATATTTGGTAGGTGAGTATTGAAGTAATCCCTTTATGGTTTTGCAAAAAATATCAATGTAATGAAGCTGTTTGCTAGCATGTGAAAATTTTGGATATTGGTACAACATCGTTTATTTTCACACTGCTCCTCAACTTATACTGGACCGCACAAATTTCATTTGTGCCCATATTTATATATTTTTAGATAGATTAAAGG
Source organism: Ostrea lurida (assembly GCA_903981925.1). Taxonomy (NCBI): domain Eukaryota; kingdom Metazoa; phylum Mollusca; class Bivalvia; order Ostreida; family Ostreidae; genus Ostrea; species Ostrea lurida. Next base: position 6,346 of record CAJDSM010014329.1, read on the forward strand.
TTTCCTAGCTATAAAGCTAGAAATATATTTTTTAATTTGTGAGCTTGGAATAGATATATTTTTTGAAGGGCAAAAGGAGTCACTGATAATGTTGGTTACGTCAATAGCCTATCCAGTATAATTGGGAACAGTTTTTTAGTGGAATGTTATATTGTTTACATTATGTCCTATGTGCTAGGTGGTTTCGCACACGTACCGAATGAGAGGAATTGCATGGTTAGGGGGCTTCATTAAGAGAGTAAAAGAGATGATCAAATTACATTATTGTCTAATAAAGGTAGCAGACAACACACTATGATGTGAATCCAAATCCAGGAAACGTGCGTGAGACCAAGCTAAGATGGCAAATAAAAATTGACGTTATATTTGTCTCATTAGATACGTCGACTTCGTCCCCAGCTTTCTTTTGTTAGCAACAGCGCAAAAGAATTTCTTCAAACACTTTTTTGGCAATTAAGCCAGTATGAGTATAAGGGATAATTGCACCGGTTGATATCCGATAGAGGATTTTATTTCCTAAACGTTGTTACACCCCAGTTGACGATTGCGAGATCGAACGCAGGAACACTTTGAAAAGAGCTGATGTTAAACCGGTACAGGCAAGCTACAGTCGGAGTCAATTCTCCCTGAAAAGATAAGTCAATAGTGGTGTTGACTGTATTTGAGATGTCAAAATACCGTTATGCGGAAAAATGGTCTGATTGTTGAATGGATGGGTAACATTAAAGAAAAGTTCAAGATGGCGTGTTGGCCGGGATGTGACTGGAGATTTACCATAAATGCTCAATTGTCTAAGTAATTATCTTCTATATTAAAATGTATGGTTTACATAAGGGTTGCCATAGACAGATTGACAGCCTGAGTGGTCGTTAGGAGAATAAAGAGGATTTAACCTTTAGATGAGATATTGGGTAGAGAATCACATATCTAGTAATTTCGTGCAAGTATCATCTGTATCAACGAATTATCGTCCTTTGCGCCACAATTTAGGCGACGTACAGAGAACGATGGTTCAAAAATAAAACTAGCTGCTTAAAGCTTTACGGTTAGCTCTGCCACAGGAAAAAATAACATGCCTACACCTGATGCGACTAATAAATCCTCTATGCTCATTTAAATTTTTCCTAGGATGGGCGCGGGAAAGAGAGCGCTTGGGCGGGCGCGGGGCTTGGGCGGTTTTGTTCCATCAGACGTCCACAAAACGCTGGCCAGAGGGATGCACGCGTGATCTCTTCGGAAAATCCTTTATGCATACACACTATTCCCATACTTATTTCTTGAGGGGCACCAATCCTCAATTAACGGCTTTTTACAGAAGTAAAATGTTTTATTTAGTGCCTCGCATTTCAAGAAACACTTCACGAGTTTTCCGCAATAAAATTTTAAGAACATATTAGATATTTGGGAATTACATTTCCACTGCACAAGCCACTACTATTCGATCCTGTCAGGTAACCATATAATAATTCTCATAATATGTCACTCGGCGCAATTCATCTTCCGGGAGTGAATTATACGCGCCAAATTATGCGGGAACCCATTATCAACACTACTATTGGATTCAGCCGACATAAAACCGTGCAAAATCCCTTACACGTCGTGTATATTCGAATGGAAAATTCCCGAATATCGTACAAATGTACTGCACACTTATTGAATTAAAATACTGTATACTGTCATATGCTAGGAAGATGAAAAACAGTTTTCGGACATTTTATGCTTTTTTTATGAAAAAAACCTTGCATGTACAAAATGTTAATTATCCTGAACTAACAGACAAGTAATAACCAAGACACATAATTCTAATTTTAAAACATATAAAAACCACCTAGCATAAGTTAAGGGAATAATGGAATTAAGAAAACTTAAAAAACTAAATTATATTGTAACTTCGTGATTAATGCCCCGAACAACTATGTGGTTAGTTTAAACTTAATGACCATTAGAGCTATGAGTTAGCTGATAAAGATGCTAGGTCGTTTATCTGGTTTTAGCAGAGTGTTATTATCAGACTTTCTCACTATTCATTGTTATATATACTTATGAATATGCATCTATTTATTATTGATACTTGCACATATATAAAAGTTTCATAAATACGTGGTATGTTGTAATAGCTTCTCTATTCAATATGCCAACGCTTTTTTTAATGTTTTCTTATGTTCTTTTTGTTCGAGCGAATCTATGTGGATAAACATCATTGGGCTACAGTTATCGTGGATATTCTATTAATTGCATTTTCTTACTCTATTTCTATATTACAAATAATATCGGACAGACTCCCTGATACGAGGATAATCGATAGTATACCAGAAACGGTTGAAATATAAAACAATTGATATTCATCCTACAAACATCCGCTGACATCCACCTATTTGCTAGAAGAACACTACTGCAGGGATGTGCACATTTCCGCTAGTTAACAGCATTAAAATTCCGCCGGTTTATTATTCCTTAAATTCAAGGTCCTAAAGATATATGTTGAATTGATATGACTATCATTGTAATTGTGACAAGAAACAAAACATTAAATATTTATCAATATAACTAACTAACTAATTGTCAAATAACACTTTCAGATACATAAAAGATAAAACCCATGACTTGTTTACTCATAAAACTTGATTATAGGTAATGACTATCTCACATATTAATAGATTTGTTATCTCGCACAGATAAGTACTACCACCATGTGAAGAGTAATTCTACTAATATTTACTAGAAAATTGTGAAGGATTAAACTTTTTTAGCATACTAGTTTGTACAAGAACTATTTAGAAGTATATCTATCAACCAAGACCTAAAACCGCAGTGGAGGCTATCAGTGGTTTTCATCTCTGGACCCGTCACTGTACACAGTTTATCAAGACATACTGGATTGATGATCATAACTTTACTTTTATGACAATATTTTCGAAAAAGAGATTATGGAGTGATAATCGGGAGAGTATTGACAACAAACCGGTCATAGCATAGAGATGAGTAGAGACGATTAAGAATTTAGGCTTTATGAAAGAATGTAGTACGACCGAGCGGAGTGCCATGAGATGGTAAGACTGAATGAGGAAGAAAGTGACGGAGTATAGAGAATGAGAGATGTTGAAGCCCGAGAGATTGACGCCTAGTAACAAAGAGAAGAGGGCCCAAGGATGAAGGAGAGAGTAAGGTAGTGGAGTGAATCGAGATGCTTCCAAGTCTAAATGAACACATCAGTGCAAAGAGACAAGTGCATATACAATATAATCACGTGAACATGATGAGTATACGATATCATTTAATTGCTCGCTATAAGATCTTACAGCTAAACATTCAGAATCAAGACTCGACATTTTAGCAGAGGATCAGACATTAGCGTGCTCACCTCACGCTCTAATCTCTATCAACCTTAAGTGAAAGAATAAGTAAAGAGAATGTATCTTATATACTGAAACATGGTCTTCATCTTGGTGCCATTTTATTACTACGCTGCCGAAAATTTATTAAATCCCAAGGGGCGATATTTCAGATGATGAGAGGTAGAGTGACGAATGATAATAATTTTAAATGAGAGAGTCACCTCTCGAACCTACTGTCTATATTGATAATGTCCTTATCTGTCTGACAAGGATATTAAATTCTTTGTCGCTATACCTCGAAACTTCCTTGATGGTCTCTGGAAACTGTTTCCACTTGGGAGCATGTGTTATAGAATGATATTAACTAACATTATGATTAAGATTCCTTATATCACTTAGAGTCACGATGTGGTTATCCGTAAGGTAAGCGCTTTTGCTATAAAATGTTATGACCTCCTAGCGACTTTTCGGAGATCACATTTCTAGTAATCTTGCAACTGCTAGATGGCCTGACCCATTCTCTTCTTACCACAAATATTCGCGCTCTATAGCGCTTACGCTATAGTAAGCTGTTGAATTTGGTAAGCAAAGGCACATGCACCTAGAGCTTCTGATGGTATTGGTCAAGACCCATGCGTATGTGTTAAATATGTCATAATAGTGCTCACTAAGACCTTTTCGCTGGGTACCCGTAAAAAAAACAGTTTGGACGTCCTCATCTTGTTCGTGAAAAACACTTGCTGAAGTCTATTTGAAAAACTTACCCTCTAGATTATTAAAACCATTCTCTTATAAATCATAAGCGCATCACACATGACGTCTTCGGCATATGACACAGAACGAGAGTGGACATGGTCGAGCTGTAGATTATTCATCTATGTGATAGGATCTCATTCACTGAGAGTGAAGACACCGATTAAATAATATCTGTATCCAATAAGGGGGTCAAGGCAGGGAATAGACTTGCACATAATGCTCTTACGGATCTATTCAATGATCATTTTGAATAGCGTACATTATCGAAAACTGTCCATACAATCCTAGCGTTCATGAACTTATGATAGCAATGAATCGCATATAGTTAGACTATAATACCCCATCTTCCATAGTTATGTCACAATGCTTATAATTTCACTCTCACGTTTTATTTTTATTGTATCTTAGAGAGCTTCGACTTCCCACGCGTATCAGACTAATCCGTTGTGCAATTACTATGGGGCTCTATTGTGTTCCATACACATCTGAACATAGTCATGCTTAATTGACAAGCTTGTGCCGTAGGCAGTACACAGGTAATAAGACCATTCACGAAGATAATTGACTCAAGGAAAACATACTCTGTGCAGGAAATCCTTCCGCAAGCAGGTGCACGTCTGACATAACATATGTTATTTCTACTCATAAAGTCGCACATGATTGAGATGTACGTGGATTGCTTTCACGTAACTTAGTCCAAAATATAATGAGCACGTTTCTTTGACATTTGAGTTCTTCATTTGAAATCGCCACAACTGACAACTAGTAATCTCAAGTCTTTCAATTCGAATAATATACTATGTTTAGATTTCATCGTTCTCTAGTCTGATTAAAGATATAACTCTCACTCTCCATCAGAAGCCAATCCCTATTGTTAGAACTTACTCAAATGAAACTTGAAATTGATGAGTATCTAAAAAATGAGCATATTAACTCAGAGTACGACCTATTACTTTAGTATCGGAAAAAATAATGATTACCCCCCTAGATGTCATCGATTCAAATGAATGTACCGATGAAGTCTCAAAGTCTTTTCAAATCCTAGAGCTTTGAACATATGTACGGGATACGAACGCGTTAGTGTTTTCTGCTCAAAAGGCTCGTGGTCGACACTCTAGCGCTGCTACATCAGAATAAACACTTGGTCGTATACTTGAAGTCTATCCATTCCACAAGTGCGTAGTTTAAGCCACCGAATGAAGTGAACATATAGATTCTCTAGATTCTTATGCGTTAGCAGTAACATTATAAAATGCTTAACTTTGGGTGCAATTTATGTATATGCACACTACTTAGATATAGCATCCCGCGATGACGATCGACGTCATCATATTGAGAGTGTAAATCTGAACAGCTAACTGTAATGCGTGTTAGATTATAGATGTGAAGTGAAACCACTAGTAGGGATATATAAATTAATTAGCTATCATTTGCAAAATGTCGCTCACAATGAATGTTCATAAATATTTCGCATTATACTATCAAAATATCATATGATAACATAATCTGATGCAAGATGATGACAGGATTATGCATGTAAATCTCCGGGCAATCAAAAGGAAACAGAAAAAAAACAAGAAGATCTGGGATTATCACACGATAAACAACAATAGTGAAACCAAGCACTGTCAAATGCCCCAATCTGTGAGACGTCCTTCTAGGACGTCACAAAGAGCCAAGTTCAGATATCATCCAGTAATATTATAAAAATAATTGGAGATGATAATTAGTTCAACAGGACAAAGTGCGAATTAATCGCATTTCATGCCCATTTACCACATTACTGTTGCGCTATGAAGTACTCAATGAGAAATATTAAATCATAATTAGAGAAAAGATGAAATGTAATATCTGTCAAGATAAAGCACTTGATATAGCTGTGTAGATTAGTCTTGTATGATATTGGGATGCCTTAACGTGATACCAGCAATGGTGAATAAAAAGTCTGTTGTAATAATAAAATAATTCCGAATATAAAAATGAATTTGTGAATCTTTAAATTGGAGCAGATAAGTTTTCCGATATTTGTGTTGATAAAGGGATTTTGAGTATTAAGTTTGTTTTTGTTTGAAAAAAAAAAGCATTGTTGGTTTTTATCTCGCTTGTTTTCCCATTTAGCTAAGACATCCTGAGATCTGTGCCACCGTATAATAAATTTACCAATAACTGTCCGTTACTTTTATTTTGATTCTTAAACTAAGAGACAGTAATCGTCCACTTATTGGGACATACGCTATAAGTAACCTTTTCGAAATACAAGGTGAACTCTCTGGATATATAAAAGGCGGGTACAATAACAAATATTACTGAACAAAAATGTTTATATCAGAAACTACAAATGCTATAGTAGAGCTGGGTATAATTGTAAAGCTGGGGAATGCAAGCACGACTTTTACAACAGCAAAACGTCACCTTACAGCAGGGGTTAAAACATGCCACACTTACAGCAGGGGGTTAAAAAACAAATTCCGAAGATGTCACCGCAGCGAGAGGGATTAGTTACCAGTCAAGTTTCTCGCCCTGAAAAGTTATACTATTAATTTTAATGGGCTGAGAATAGTGCTTCTATTTAGTGCAGTCTCACCATCTTTAAATGTGAAGGAGGCAAAATATTATTTTTTTGAGTTAATCATGTATTAAAAAAAAGCAGTAAGTCACGTGGTACGTTATCACGCAGATGATAAACATCTCCGGCACTCAGTCAGATGTTCTAGTGACTGATATACTAAATATGTGACAGTGGCCCATTTATGAGAGGAGATGAGAGATCTTATCACCCTTTTAATAATAATAATTGCCTTCATTTTTCTAGTTACCTAATCAACAGAATACATTTGTGACTAAATGCTTACAATGTAACAATCAACTGAAAAAAAAAGATCATAACTAGAATACATATTGAAGATATGGCAGAGACTAGCTATTAAGGTTTAACCTGTAAGTTTTTAACTACTAAGAGATCTGCCGCAATGACTACTATTAACAATCAGAACATATTAGATACAAATATTTATAATAAGAAAAAAGAGGGATTATCTATACAATCTCATTTATAAAGAGTAATTGTGGGTTTCGATTTTTAAGAAGTAACATATCTGATATTACTGAAATTGTGAATATGATAATTGTTTATACAGAGATGAAGATAAATCAAGCCCATTGTAATATAAACATCAATATAAACGTACCGACGCCTTACTCTAATAAATCTACTAAAGCGCTGTCAAATCATATATCATCACTTCAATTGATGTTCATACTAAAATTAATATACCTGTCATCATAAAACGAAACCATAGACTACAAAACTAAAAGTACCACTTACACATTTATAAAAGACATAACAGATGAAATGGCATTTGACAGTATCATTGACTAGTTCACTCTAGATAGATAGCACAAATGTACAAATCAAATCTGTATACAATATATCATATATGTTGATAAAATACCGACTGCGACATAAAACATCCTAAATATATGAAAAAAATAAGTAAATCTAAAACACAAACGTGCCAAAGTTCGGTAAATTTACAGTAGCTAATTTTTAATGGTTTATAGGATTTATCGAAAAGATGAGTTTTTTAAAAGACGTTCTAAAACATTCCAAGATTTTTGGCGTTTCTGAGCTGGCTAGGAGATTGTTCCGGTGTCGGCTGAGCTTTGTCTGAATCTGCGTTCACCATAGGTCTAGTTCTGACTGATGGTGAACAGTTATGATTTGCGGTTTCTGAACGCAGGGCTCTTTTCGGGTTGTAAAATGGAATAATGAGTTTCGCGTTAGGTAATCCGGGAGCAAGCTTGTGGAGACTTTAAACACATATAGGAAGAATTTTGTTTTACTGGAGATAACGGATAATCAACGGAAGGCAATGAAAGATTGATCAGAAACAAGGTGTGATATGTCTATCATCGTTTTCTCGTCCGCGTGTAATTTCCTTACGCAGGCGGGTGTTTTGATTCGCTGGAGTTTGTTTGTGAATTGTTTTGTTACTCCATACAGTAAAGCGTTACCATAGTACAGCCTCGATGTAACAAGAGAATTCACCAGAATTTTACAAGCATCTTCAGTTATAAACGGTCGAATGCTGCCTATCCGACGTAGATGCATGTAACATGGTCTTGCAACGGAACTGCATTGTTTTTCCATCGTAAGGGATTTGTCGAGATACATTGAAGAATTGATGTTAATTTAAATATATTTCATCCCTACTATAAATTGGAATTGAACTTGACAAATTTTGAAATGAGTTGTTGATTGGAAAATATACTATTGGCCGGGAAATAGGCAAATTGCAGAATCTTGTGTTACATAAAAGTAAATTGGCCAAGTTTGGATTGAATATCACCTTTCTAACTTTGCTTCATTTTTATTACTTGGAAGAAAAATACATGCATTATGATGAAATATCATGTCTTAAATGTTATAACGATAGAATTTAGACACTTTGAACTTGGGTTGGTTATTTTTTTATTATTGTTAAAAATGATACCCATGGTTAAAATCGGGTTGTATTTTTGCTGAAGTACTGTGGCCCAGGAGGTACTGTGAGACTTGAGGTACATGTAGCTGCTAATCTGTGTCTTGATATTTTTTAAACACATTTAAAAATGGCCGCATACCAAATCCTAAAGCTTGGCAGTATGAATGCTTGTCCTGATGTTTGCGCTTTTTGAAATACTCAGTAATATTGTTACCTTCATTGTATAACCTTTGTGTGAGATCTGATTTCAGCAACTGTCGTTCTTGTTTGGTTTAGACATTGCCAACTCCTTGTCTAGATGCAAGAAAAATTACATACATTGTGCCATAGCTTCAATTTGGTTTACATTATATATATATTACAATATATGCTTTATAATATATTTGAAATGCAGTGTGTATCTTGTATAATCCTCTTAAATTTACATCAATTAGTGAATTGAAATAACTGTAACCCTTTGAGTGTGTAGCATGTGAAGCCGTGAGAATTCTAAAGTCATTGAAAGACAAGTTGTTTTACTTGCAAAGATGGTCAGGCTCTTCACAAATATGTCTTGTTTTTACAGTTTAATTAGCTATTAAATGTGGTTTTTGTATGTTTCTTAAGCTATGATTAGTCCCTAGTATACAATACAGTAAGTATTGTGTGTGTGATTTTTAAAACTTCTGTTGCTTATATTTTATTTATCAAAGACATGCTTTTAGCATGTAAAATTTTGTTAGTCTGTCCACAATTTCAACTTTAGTCATAGCTTTTGAGCTTTACATACAGTAAAGAAAAAGAATTTATAAATGTCAAGTGAATAACTGTATTGACAATTAAAGTTCAGGTCATGTCCTGGTCTATGGTCAAATATTAATTTTGACTGTATTTCATAAATTCATATACTTTATTGGCTATAAGGTTGACCATGCTACGACTGGACTTGACCACATTTAAATGTCATAACCACCTCGTACAAATGGATGAACATCAGTTTCAAGACAACAGCTTACCAGGTATACAGTCAAACCTCGTTATCTCGAACTCAATGGGACTGAGAAAAATAATTGAGATGTCTTGGGGTAAAATACTTACAGAATTAGTGGTTGGGACTTCCATATCAATTCAACATATCCATGGTATTTGAGATATCAGTGTTTGAGATACAGAGGTTCGACTGCACTTGATAAATTGACAGCAAATCCATCTTTCAGTGAATTCTTTAATAGGACTGTGTATGTCATTGAAATCCAGGTGAATGTACATATATTAAACCTGTCCAATTGTCCACATTGATCACGTTTTTATGACTTTGGTGTTTTGTATTGCCAATACTATTTTTTTCTATTAGTAATATTTGGAATAAAATGTTATAATTGTACGTTATGTGGAGTTATTTTGGCATTATTCACAATTCTCCCTTCGTGCGGTTGGTGTAACGAACATTAGACACAGCATATGGAGTTATTCTGACGACATTAGCACAGCAATATGAGTATTCGTGACGACATTAGCACAGCAATATGGAGTTATTCTGACCGAATTAGCACAGCAATGTGGAGTTATTCTGACGACATTAGCACAGCTATGTGGAGTTATTTTGACGTCATTTACAATCCTCCCTTCGTAGTGTAAGTGGACAATTTTAGCTTTGTCATCTCTCCTTGGATCTTAGCTTGTAAGTGGACAATTTTCGCGTGTCATCCCTCCTTGGATCCTAGATTGTAAGTGGACAATTTTAGCTTGTCATCTCTCCTTGGATCCTCGCTTGTAAGTGGACAATTTTTTCACACAAACTGAAGTAAGTTAATGATGTATTCTCCCGCGTTTCCTCTATTCACAAGCCTTTTAAAGATTACCGGGCTCGGGGTTTGAAAAATCCCGAGACTTCCTTCTTCCGTTGGCTTCTTTTCACAAGCAGACGTCCTAAAAAATCGGAAAGTAAATCCCATCAATCGCGGATCTATTTTTCCCATTTGTTTCGCGATTTTATCGCTAATATCGGTTCACTAGACACGTTGTGTATAGTTTTTAGGCACGCTGTGCATACTTTTGACACGTTGTGTTGTTTTTTGAGGCAC
>CAJDSM010014331.1:8098-25064 GCA_903981925.1 Ostrea lurida
TGACATACAGTATGACATTTAACTTCGGACATGACAAGTCCAGACTTTTTGCTACCCTTTTATCAAATAGACAGATAACAAATGCAGTGTATCTGTAGGATTTTTTTTTTTGCAGTAATCTTCTAGTTCAAAGCTAAAGTTACTACGGCTTGTACATTAAGAGATATAAGCTCCTAAAGATAAAATCCTGTAGGAAATGGGGGGATTTTTTATCCTATCAAAGTCCTATCATTATCCTATGGGAGAAAAAATCCTATAGGAAAAACTCCTATGATTTTCAATAGGATAATTAATCCTACAGAAATGAATTAGATTAAATGTCCCAATAAATATAGTCCTCACTAATAACAATAATTGATTTGATTTAATATCCTATGTTGTCTACTAAAAATGGGATAAGTGATCGATTGAATATATTGATATATTTGTAGTTTTGGTGATCACCAGGTCTTCCGACAATCCGTTGGATTTCCATGGCACGAACGGTGCTTCTGTTTTAGCTGACCTGTTTTTATGTTCTTACGAGGCAGGATTCATTCAAAATCTTCTACATGAGAAGAACAAATCTCTAGTGGTGGCCTATAACTCGATATATCGACGACGTTTTATATATAAATGAAATAAACTTTTTTATCATTTGTCGATTCGATATATCCCAGAGAACTTTAAATAAAAGACACCACAGAGTCTTCCATATTTGCTTCGTACTTGGATTTTTATTGAATAAAAGACGATGAACGGCAAACTAACACCGTGATCATTTTTAAATCGAGACAGGCTACGTACAAACACGTTGTTGCAGGGTTTCAACAGTGACATTTAAAGGCAGCATTACAGTTGTATGGTCATTATAAACATTCAAGTTTGCCAGTATGACTAGCCATTGGCCTAGGGTAAAATGCTTCCCGATTGTTTTCATAAGAATTGTTAAACGTTCTTTATACACTTATTTTAACCTCCGTTACCTGATCAAGACAATGAGCTCACGGCGGTGTGACCGGTCGACAGGGGATGCTTACTCTCTCCTAGGCACCTGATCCACCTCTGGTGTATCCAGGGTCCGTGTTGCCCAACTCTTCTTTTGGATTCTGTTTGAGACTTACGAGATGGATCGCTGTTCGTTATCTTCTTTTTAATGCTAAAGAGTGGGTTTTTTCATAATTTTACTGACACGCTTAAAAGAGAACTGGTCCGTAACATGTATTAGAAACATATGAGCTGTCTTTCTTAAAAACAAAAAGCGAAGTTAACATTGTGTCAAACGTAATCATAACCCAAAAAAACATATCGAGTGTAGGCAACACGGACCTCCGACAAAAGCGAAGTAGGATCAGGTGCATGGAGGAGTAAGCATCTCTGCTGACCGGTCACACCCGCCGTGAGCCCTTAGTCGAAATAAAGTAAACGGGATACCCGTAGTCAAATCTAGTAGGAAAATGAACAGTCTAACAAAGGTATGAAACAAATCAGCCACATATGACTTAGTGATAATTTGTAATCGCAAAACAACGTCATGAATTTGCGAAATGATGACTTTAAACAAATTCGTTATACCCTGCAGCATCAACTTTTTGTTAGTAGTTGGCTCGCTTTAAAAAGTCCTCATACGCATAACATTCTCTTGCGTATCGAATCAACTGGGAGATATACACACCATAAGCAGTGATAGTGGTATATTACCACATAGAAAGGAAAGTTGACGATTGCAGTTAATCACACGCTTATCATATAATGTAGTTGTCAGTCTGCCATTAGAGTCAATGTTAAGTAAAATATCCAAAATATGAAGCAGATATGTCAGATTCTTGGTGTCCTTTATATCGAGTTCTTCGGGATATATCAAATGGACATATTGTGAAAATTAATGATTGTTAATTGATAACACATCAATCTAATACCTTATATGTAAGTTGAAGGACACGGCAAGTTTTTGTGTTTTTATCCCGTAACAGTTTCTGTACAAATTCTGCTTCATATGAATATTAAAAAGGCTGCCAATAAGGGCACAATTAGTGCCATAGGAATACCTACAGATTGTTGGAAAGAACTGGTCTCCAAAGACTACATAAATATTATCTATAAGAACCCAAGCATGCTCTTAAAAAGTGGTGATAATGAGCAATTTGCAATTATTAGAAATTTGAACTCTCTTTAAGCGATAATGTCAAAGGCTTCGATACAGTATTTTAGTATATTTCCACATTTGGTTACTTATATATATTATCTGGACCAGTAGCCTTATTTACGAGCAGAACTGAAAGTATGTCAAGATTCTGTATTTCAAGGTAGTAAAAGCATCTTATTGACGGTGGAAATATCCAACAATTGTTTATTATACTATTGAATATTGAAAACATCGAAACTGGTACTACGGCCTCATATATGAAACGATATCTATCGGTCATTCACGCCGGAAGGCCCGTGCAGGTAAATTTACTTTTCCTGAGTTGTTGGATCTCAGCCAACTGTAAAACACGAAATTATTCCATTTTAATGAGTTTTATGTTCAAAACCATGCTATAGAAGTCAAAGGCAACATTGCAGCTCGGTTTGTTTCCCACGTAAATCCTAACAGAAAAACATGTTAAGGTGTAAAACATTGAATTTTATTACTCATATTGCATCAAAAAGTGGACTGAAATTTATGAATAGTCTTGCATTTTCTAATTTTGTAACTTAGTAATTGCAATAGAAATGCAATATAAATTGCACAATTACTCTTAATATAGATGCTGTTCAAACAGAAAAAAATCTTGTGTTGTGGTAATGGATTCATTGTACCTACATGCATCTCATTTTGTTATTAAAGGGCATGGACACGTTTTGAGCTAAAGATGTTCAATATTTTAGATTTCATTTTTAATGTTACAATGCCATTTGAGGTATTTCTAATGGTCAACAAAATCGAAACGTCATTTATTGAGATACAAACACTTAACAATCTTCGCTCTATTGAATATGCTAATATACGTTCCGTTCAAAGCATTTTTTTTTCAAATTACAAGATAATTCTGACACAATAAAGGTTTTTAGTGTTACTCACACCCAATTTCATTTTAAACACATGTGTATTTCTGTGAAGCAACCTTATCTTAAACATAAACATGTACGGCCTTGTTTACATATCAAGCATTGTGAGCGCTGCATCTCTCTTGTAACTCAACAAATGACTCCAAATTTTTTCCCGACCATTAGAAATAACTTGGTTAAGCATTAAAAATGAAATATAAAATTTAGCTGAAGACCTGTAGATGTCCCCTTGATGTACCCGATCCTTAAACGAAAGAAATATTTGAAACACAAATATGTTACAAACTATTGTAGAAAAAACAGAGTACCGCCTTTTCTGTGAATTTAGTTAGATATGATCAGTTCATATCAGAGAATGAAGGGTGCCTCTTGAAGTACTGGATGACTTCGAATCGTGGTATCGATTTTTCTGGCTTCTATTATTTTAGTGTTACTGTCCGCTGATCTTAAAAGACAATTGCAGCGAAACACATGCATATTTCATCAGTTATGTATGTTCATGTCTACTAAAAATGGGATAAGTGATCGATTGAATATATTGATATATTTGTAGTTTTTGGTGATCACCAGGTCTTCCGACAATCCGTTGGGATTTCCATGGGCACGAACGGTGCTTCTGTGTTAGCTGACCTGTTTTTATGTTCTTACGAGGCAGGATTCATTCAAAATCTTCTACATGAGAAGAACAAATCTCTAGTGGTGGCCTATAACTCGATATATCGACGACGTTTTATATATAAATGATAATACTTTTTATTCATTTGTCGATTCGATATATCCCAGAGAACTTTAAATAAAAGACACCACAGAGTCTTCCATATCTGCTTCGTACTTGGATATTTTATTGAATAAAGACATGAACGGCAAACTAACAACCGTGATCATTTTTAAATCGAGACAGGCTACGTACAAACACGTTGTTGCAGGGGTTTCAACAGTGACATTTAAAGGCAGCATTACAGTTGTATGGTCATTATAACATTCAAGTTTGCCAGTATGACTAGCCATTGGCCTAGGGTAAAATGCTTCCCGAGTTGTTTCATAAGAATTGTTAAGACGTTCTTTATACACTTATTTTAACTCCGTTTACCTGATCAAGACAATGAGCTCACGGCGGTTGTGACCGGTCGACAGGGGATTGCTTACTCTTCCTAGGCACCTGATCCCACCTCTGGTGTATCCAGGGGTCCGTGTTTGCCCAACTCTTCTTTTGGATTCTGTTTGAGACTTACGAGATTGATCGCTGTTCGTTATCTTCTTTTAATGCTAAAGAGTGGGTTTTTTTCATAATTTTACTGACACGGCTTAAAAGAGAAACTGGTCCGTAACATGTATTAGGAACATATGAGCTGTCTTTCTTAAAAACAAAAAGGCGAAGTTAACAATTTGTGTCAAACGTAATCATAACCCAAAAAAACATATCGAGTGTAGGGCAACACGGACCCGACAAAAGCGAAGGTAGGATCAGGTGCCATGGAGGAGTAAGACATCCTCTGCTGACCGGTCACACCCGCCGTGAGCCCTTAGTCGAAATAAAGTAAACGGGATTACCCGTAGTCAAATCTAGTAGGAAAATGACAGTCTAACAAAGGTATGAAACAAATCAGCCAACATATGACTTAGTGATAATTTGTAATCGCAAACAAGTCATGAATTTGCGAAATGATGACTTTAAACAAGATTCGTTATACCCCTGCAGCATCAACTTTTTGTTAGTAGTTTTGGCCTCGCTTTAAAAAGTCCTCATACGCATAACATTCTCTTGCGTATCGAATCAACTGGGAGATATACACACCATAAGCAGGTGATAGTGGTATATTACCACATAGAAGGGAAAGTTGACGATTGCTCAAAGTTAAAGTCATCACGCTTATCATATAATGTAGTTGTCAGTCTGCCATTAGAGTCAATGTTAAGTAAAATATCCAAATATGAAGCAGATATGTCAGATTCTGTGGTGTCCTTTATATCGAGTTCTTCGGGATATATCAAATGGACATAATTGTGAAAATTATGATTGTTAATTGATAACACATCATCTATATACCTTATATGTAAGGTTGAAGGACACGGCAAGTTTTTGTGTTTTTATCCCGTAACAGTTTCTGTACAAATTCTGCTTCATATGAATATTAAAGAGGCTGCCAATAAGGGGGCACAATTATGCCCATAGGAATACCTACAGATTGTTGGAAGAACTGGTCTCCAAAGACTACATAAATATTATCAGAACCCAAGCATGCTCTTAAAAAGTGGTGATGAATGAGCAATTTGTCAATTATTAGGAATTGAACTCTCTTTAAGCGATATGTTAAAGGCTTCGATACAGTAATTTTAGTATATTTCCACATTTGATTACTTATATATATTATCTGGACCAGTAGCCTTATTTACGAGCAGAACTGAAAGTATGTCAAGATTCTGTATTTCAAGGTAGTAAAAGCATCTTATTGACGGTGGAAATATCAACAATTGTTTTATTATACTATTGAATAATTGAAAACATCGAAACTGGTTACTACGGCCCATATATGAAACGATATCTATCGGTCATTCACCCGGAAGGCCCGTGCAGGTAAATTTACTTTTCCTGAGTTGTTGGATCTCAGCCAACTGTAAAACACGAAATTATTCCCTTTTAATGAGTTTTATGTTCAAAACCATGCTATAGAAGTCAAAGGCAACATTGCAGCTCGGTTTGTTTCCACGTAAATCCTAACAGAAAAATATGTTAAGGTGTAAAACATTGAATTTTATTTACTCATATTGCATCAAAAAGTGGACTGAAATTTATGATAGTCTTGCATTTTCTAATTTTGTAACTTAGTAATTGCAATAGAAATGCATATAAATTGCACAATTACTCTTAATATAGATGCTGTTCAAACAGAAAAAAAATCTTGTTTGTGGTAATGGATTCATTGTACCGGTACATGCATACTCATTTTGTATTAAAGGGGCATGGACACGTTTTGAGCTAAAGATGTTCAAATTTTAGATTTTCATTTTTAATGTTTACAATGCTCATTTGAGGTATTTCTAATGGTCAACAAAAATTCGAACGTCATTTATTGAGATACAACACTTACAAATCTTCGCTCTATTGAATATGCTAATATACGTTCCGTTCAAAGCATTTTTTTTCAAATTACAAGATAATTCTGAACACAATCAAAGGTTTTTAGTGTTACTCACACCACATTTCATTTTAAACACTATGTGGTATTTCTGTGAAGCAACCTTTACTTAAACATAAACATGGTACGAGCCTTGTTTACATATCAAAGCATTGTGAGCGCTGCATCTCTCTTGTAACTCAACAAATGACATCCAAATTTTTCCCGACCATTAGAAATAACTTGGTTAAGCATTAAAAATGAAAATATAAAATTTAGCTGAAGACCTGTAGATGTCCCTTTGATGTACCCGATCCTTAAACGAAAGAAATATTTGAAAACACAAATGTTACAAACTATTGTAGAAAAAACAGAGTACCGCCTTTTCTGTGAATTTTTTTCCCGACTGATCAGTTCATATCAGAGAATGAAGGGTGCTCTTGAAGTACTGGATGACTTCGAATCGTGGTATCGATTTTTCTCGCTTTCTATTATTTTAGTGTTACTGTCCCGCTGATCTTAAAAGACAATTGCAGCGAAACACCATGCATATTTCATCAGTTATGTATGTTCATTCAAATTGTCATTTGCACTGTTTACTACCATGCGACAATAGAATGTTTCTATATTGAAATATAGATCAATTCTTTTTAATGGTCAGGAAAAATTTGAATGTCAGTTGTTGGGTTACAAGAGAGAAACAGCGCTCTTTGTTAGGAAAACAAGGCTCGTACCTTATTTAGTTTGCTTCACAGAAAATACCATGTAAAACATCACAACTTTAAAAAATTATCACTTTTCCTATGCGATCTGTATTTGGGTTCTATAAGGTAATCTGTAAATCTGTAAAAGCCTGTACTATTTTTATGCTCTAATGAAAGACAACCCTGATCAAACTTGATATTTTTGTCAAGAACTATATCGTGATTAAGTTATCCTTGAAAAACTTGCAATCAGATTCAACAGTGACTTCACAACAAAAAATACAGTTAAAGTGTGATTTTCATTCAAATATCTATTTTATCCTGTTCGTGTACGTTACAGCATAATACATGAATGAAAATATTTGCTTTCAGAGCGTTGCGCCTATCAAATACTACCTCAAAGAATTTAATGAACGTCGTACGACCTGTTATCTGTGGTGTTCAAATAAATCTGTAAATTGTTTGAATTTTAATTTAAAAAAAAATGTTTTCGCCTGCTTTTATCATTTGTATAACAATAATCAAGGAACAAATCATAATATATAAATGTGTGCGAAAGCTTTGTAAATCCAATCCTTAGATCATTGCGAGTATGAGATCATAGTTTTTTGTTTAATCTTAACATCAACAAGATACCTTGTGATTGGTTTTTCGATATAGATTTGAAGGTCTAGAATCGATTAATGATATTAATGAAAAACTTAATTTCTTGTTTCCTGATAATAAATGTACTACAGACGCAAAACTGAGACCTATGAGGAAATCACCTATTTTTAAAACCAAACCTGATTTTAGAGTGTGCCTCATAAAACTGAAGAGTGGATACGTTCTGTATCTTTAAAAATAAAACAGAAATCTTTCATATGTTTGACCTGCATGAAATTTGGTTTTTGAAACTGATATGGAACGAGTGATGCTAACAAGATGTTCAAACTTGAAATAAAGGTTCCATGCTTTTATTTGTTTGAAACAAATAAATACATCACTTTGGCACGAATTCCAAGTGCCCTGTTTCATAACACTTTGATTAGTTTTATCATCTTATGTAATGATAACATAGTCTGTGGTGTAAATAATGTATTTAGAGTACAAATTTATGCCAAATTTAATTTCTAAGAAGCCTCTAGGACAACGTTTTGCTGGAGCAGTATTATAAGACTTGCAATCTTATCTAAGAGTCAATATCTGCCATTCATCTTTCATACACTAAAACAGAATCTAGTTTAAACTATATCATTTGTCATCTCTGCATCTTCATTCTTCGTTTTAATTCAGGTTTTAAGTCATCTCACATGTTATAAAGATAAAATATGACACCACCCATATAACGATTGGCGTTAAAAAAAATATCATGGTTTACCTCTTTGTGTCTATTATTGAAGTTTTCTGTGTATAATGGAGTATATTCTTCCATCAACTTTTCAGTGCATGCTTACAGTTTTGTTCTAGTCCAGACACACACTTCTTTGAAATACTATTTCCCAACATAATTAGCCAATATTTTTGTCATCAAGATCCCCTACCTTGATATTCAACAACACAAAGAAAGTATTTATTCTTCTCGGAATATAAACGCGTTTCCAGACCGTGTTGGAATCAAATTAGCGCGGGTCATCATTTGATTAGCTGTCCGATGAAAGATACGTACTAACAAGATCCATGTATAAGCCATACAACCTGGACCAAACGATAATTTGAAGTTAGCAATCAGCAGTCGTTTACCATAAATCACAGGATGAATCTACACACAGCCCATAGTAACAGGTGTATAGAGTATTTATTCATCATTATAGAGTTCTAAAGAAACCACCTGGACTTTGGAGGGTAAAAAATACCCACCAGCAAAATCAATAGAATGGGCAAAACGGAAGTGATACAACTTTTACAAATTGTAGTTGAGGAAATTTTAACAATAGAATTGTACAAGATTGTCGTGATATGTTCTCGTTGAAACATCAGTAGACGTATGTATAGAGAAATAAACCATTGTAACACATGTGAGCACGTTTGATCTTAATTAATCCCATCAAGTTCTTCACAACATCGCATCTTTTTTGTATTTTCAACGATAACTGAAAGGAAATTGGATGAACGAGATCGCAGAAGAACGTTCAAAGGGTAAAATTGATAAACAAAGCACTGTAATTTACATTTGAAGAGTGTCCAGACATGCAATTTACAGATTTTCGATAGCCAAATGGCGGAGTACAGAAAAAGCACATCGAGTCATATGATAACAGATCAACAAACAACTATTTTGACAGATTGATGGACGTGCTCGATTTGTAGAGGTAAACATTTTTCTTCAATTTTCTGCAAGCAAATGAAATGGAGTATTTGATAGTGGTAAACATGTATTGACTCTTAACAGAAGAGGAAACTGATTCTTTTTCAAAAAGCATCATTAAACAACCCATACATCATAAATATTCAATTCACAAAAGGTGTGTGGTTGTTGCTTAGAATTACTTTCAAAAGACTTGGTGTTCCCATGGAAACGTTAATTTACTTAATGTAGTGTTAATCGTTTTCCAGCAACATGTGTACTTTATTCACGATATTCAATTAAAATGACGATGATAGCGGTGTGATGTCGTGTTCAGTTAGATGGAAACACTTTCCTAATTTCCTTCTACCACTTAGACAACTATGTAAGTAACGCCTACTTGTTTCGTGAGAGGAGGTGTAAATAAGCTTCACACCTATATGTGGCAGGTACTTTAATAATAAACGGATAATGTAGGCAGAATGATAACTTTGATAGCAAATACATAATATATTTTTTCACCAAATATCCTTTACTCAATATCCTTTTATATGAGGTCTCATGAAATTTTACTCTGCGTTGTATTAATTGCAGTTTCATGGCCATATCACAAACCAAAGTTTTGTATTTGTTACATTTCTAGAGGGGGGTGGGGGGTTCGTGTATATGGAAAAATATGGTCAACTAACCTGTCCACTGTTATTTTGTTGTAACTCGATTATTTTACATTTTATTACCGTCCGTCTAGTTTATGTGTGGGTTTCAACTGATAATAATGGCATCCTTTGGAAGTTTCATTACATAAATCATCTAAAAGACATGCTGGGAATATGCAAGGGTGGATATGACTTAGCCCAAATATCGGTCACCTGTGAACCTTTTCTTCAGAACCTTGGTCGATGTTTCTTCGGTCGTCGAACTGCTAAAACAGCATGCTGTTGATAACCCATATAATTTCAGCACAAATATAAAGAAAAGGAACACTATGTCAGATTGTTGATTATTATAAATGTAATATGTATTGAATTCGTACGAATCTAACTGCTAGCCTTTTTTTCTTTATAAAAACCCAAGACCAGTTTGGTTTTCAGGTTTTGAACTAAATTGTTCCCCACAGATTGAGTATGCGTCAGTCGATACGACGTTGAAGTACATTTATTTTCCCGTTTTAGACAATTTTGTAACGTTTAAATGCACTTGACACAGAATGGACCCGCGTTAATCGCATTTTATTTCAAACTGCCTCCTAAGACAATTGACTTTTCATTTTAGCAGCATTTATAAGATAACATCACGTTAACATCATTAAGCAGTTCATCGCTAAGTAATGAATTTTCTTAATACAGCTACAGGAGGTTTGAAACGAACATGACCTTGTATCAATCAACGAATAGCTTCCATGCTTATGTATGAAGAAATCAGTTCAGTGCACATTGAACATGGTCACTCAAGGTCGAGTGCATTTCGCAATCATATCTCGTTTTGTACTAAACATGTAAAAATTAGGGCTCTGTATACTAAATAATATGTTATACTGATAGACATTTGCAAAAGCTCAACAAGATAAGTTTGATGTAAAGCATCAAATTGGCTGCTAGAATTTTAGCTATTCTTNTCGTTTTGTACTAAACATGTAAAAATTAGGGTTCTGTATACTAAATGATGTTATCCTGATAGACATTTGCAAAAGCTCAACAAGATTAGTTTGATGTAAAGCATCAAATTGGCTGCTAAAATTTTAGCTATTCTGAAACGCACAGAAACGACCAACATACCCTCGTCCCCTATATTTTTTTCCACGCTCTTCTGCATTGAAATCTTAAATCCTTCCATGCGTAAGTCAAATAGCAGTGGAGAAGATAAATTGATTTCTAATTAAAATATGAAAACACCATCATGATGATATGCAAATGAAGCAAATATAATTATCGGATTTTGAATGAAAAAAAATGCATAAATCAAAAATGCATCAGTGTTTACNTAAACAGAATGAAAGGCATACATGTACCCCGTTTCTGTGTCACATGACAATGGTGATATCATTTGCTGGACTGGCTATTCTAACTGGTAATCTGATTTGCAGGCTGAGCTAGATTTATAAATAAATTACAATATTTAAATCTGTAGAATATTCAAACCAAACTATCTTAGTTTTATCTATTCATTTATCGAATTAATATTTGCAAACCCCATATTTTTTAAAGGCAGTCATTTGGGGCGTATAAAATTTGTTGTAAAAATCGTAAATTCATAACATTCGTTGAATAATGGATACATGTAAGAATGAAACGCTTAATACTTTTTATACATATTTCTAAAAAAAAATTATTCAGAACTTTTACATATATTAAGTCTCACAGCGAGTGTGATCAGTCAGCAGAGGATGCTTACTCCTCCAGGGCACCTGATCCTGCCTTCGCTTTGTCGGAGGTACGTGTTGCCCTACACTTGACTTTGTATACACATTATGATTTTTGGGATTATATGATTACGTTTAGTACAATATCAACATCGCCAATTTATATTGATAGAGAATCACTTTATCGAAACACTAAAACAAAGACTTCCATTTTTCATGCGCACTTTCTAGCACAACCACAAATTAATCGGCCGCTCCTAATAGTGTCCCGCTAACAAAACATGTCACGCTAACATACATTTACACAATGCGCCATCGCGTGGTCATACGACGTCACACTGGTTCTTAACAAAGCGCCGTCATGCGGTTAACTGGTTGTGTGAGCCAAACGGCGTGTTCCGTGACAACACGATGACAGCTGCATCAAGTTGCGTTAATGCAATGACTTTGCACCTTCGCAAATGTATTTATCGAAACATCCTTCATAGGATTATTTTCTATGACAAGACTTTTTTTGGTCGAAAATCGCCAAAACGATGTCAACTAGATACCAATTTCATACTCAAAAGATACATTTTTCTTATGACATCTTCTCATTAGATCAACCAATTGACTTAATTTAAATAAGTTTTCATGAAATTCATAAAACTTTATTTTAATACTGTATCATACACAACAGCTAGGTGCCACACCTGCTGCGACACGGGACCTCCGTTTTTAATGTAATATCCAAAAGACCCGTGATTCTCATTTCTAAATACCGAGCTCTTGGCGATGGAAGGACCAATCACTATACATGTACTACCTATTTTAACGTCTTAGGTTTGATGCGGCGGGTCCGGGTGCGGGGCTCTGCCTCAGGACCTTCCGATCGCGAGGCGAGATATCTGCCACTGAGTCACCGCGACTGCCCCCTCTCTCTCTCTCTCTCTCTCCTCTTCTCTCTCTCTCTCTCTCTCTCTCTCTCTCTCTCTCTCTCTCTCTCTCTCTCTCTCTCTCCATTGTATGGATGGGATGATGTATAAAATACAATATTTTTTTTTTACATTTATTTAAAAACAACTGAATTAAAATGAATACTTCAATTGGTCCATAAAGTACTCTCTTTGTTGATCTGTGCATGCGATCTTCTTTTGATATTGCATCATACAGGGGTTGAAACACATCGATACGTGCCTTATGACCCTGTACTAGTTGGTGCTCTACTGCATCAGCTGTCGTTAGTCATGCAAACTTCCTCCGAGAAATCCTACTTGACAACTATTGATGATTAACTTGCCTTGTGGGTATTTTGAAAGTGTTCACCTACTACTGTATGTTTTTTCTTGCAATATGATTTTTATATTCTTACCGCCACGGTAGATCAACCGGTGGGACGCTAACTCCATAATCTCGATGTTGCATGTTCGATGCCCGTCCACGATAGGTTAAAGTAAAAATAGGTTGTGACTTCTTAATCAAGTGGTCGGCTGCTACAGGTCTTTCGGATGTGACCTTTACAAATGACGTCACAGTAAGCATTAGTACGATAAGGAACCCTTATTGAATAATGCCGTTCTAAACGTAGACCAGGTAACACCATCTTTAGCGAAAGACGTCTCAATATAGGATAGATATAATCTAGCTTTGAATACGTTACATAAAGAATATTCGATCATTATCCGTAGTTATTAAGTACCCTTAAAACCAGTCCATAGATTTAATAGAATCTTCGCTACCTTACTCATCTATACAGTGTAACTATATAGATTGTGCATTCCTTGTGCAATGAACATTCTGTTGCCGTAATTAAGGTTTAATTTAGAGTATACAATCGAGGAATCTATTCTCTCTGTAGACCTTCAGAAGCGATAGGTTTAATCATTAAAGCCAACATACACTTACACACTCCAACATATACCCGTTTTTCTATTACAATTTTGACAGCTTTTACATCCCCCCATGAAATAACTCAGAGCCCGACTTCATTATAGCAAGAATGTTGTGAAAGACCTAGTTGTTTTCCAGAAATAATAATAAATAGTTTATCGATACGAAAGAAGTTACTGATTAATGCTTCATAAAGGCCGTGGACGCCACAACTGAATCAATTCGGATTCCGCCTGTGCTTGAAACAGGTTCTCTTCTGCCGGATATTTCCCCCATCCAGCCGTGTGCAAGGTGCGATCTTTGGAGAATCTCAACTTATTATTTTTCCATATCCATTAATTACTTTTTAATCACAGAAGCGACCACATATATTACATTTCATAATTCTGGAGAATAATCCGTGTATTCAAGGTAAGTTTCTAATAAATTGTAACTTTATTTCAAGATTTAAAAAAAAAAGAGTCATCATGAAAATTTAATTAGTCTGTTTTTAATACGATCGATAAATTAACTATTGAAAAAGTAATTAATTAAAATACTCTCTAGATATCTGATTTCCATATAGTCAGATTTCTACCGATAGGTTGTGATTCGCTTAACGTTTTATTTACGAGTTTGCATGTAAATATGGGGATCGAAATAGCATATGTAAGACACGTTTCTTATCTCTGCGCGAGGCTCTGACACGTATTTACAAATGAAGTAAACTCTTACGAATGTCAAAGCCCAGAAAATTCAACTTCTAAAAATTATCATCTTTTCTTAATGATATGAAATAGTCAGTAACTACATGAAACTTTAATGTTGGTATCATATGAATAGAAAAAGTCAATAACTTATTATTTAAACGATAAATAATCATCTATACATGTATGATTTGCGAGATTACCACCCAGTTAAAAGATAATTAATTACACCAAAAACCACCGTCAAACAATTACAGTGTTTGCTAACAGCTTTATAATTAGCGTCTCATTGAGTTGAACAATTATCACATCGGAGACCTTTTGGATAGCAGCTGACCTTATGGTTAACTGACTTGGTATATCTCAACAGCTGATCAACTTGGGTGAACCAGCATTTACTTCCCATTTGCAGTCAAGGTCTTCTTTAATGCATTAGATTACACCATACGCTTCTAGCCATGTTGATTGATTTCTGCAATGTTTATAAACTAAATGTCATAGACCCTGGAGAAACCATACTTAGAGAAATTTCAGAACCGTTTTACCTATCTTGATGGACGATGAGCTTGACATTTGCTTCTTTTTCTGATTCGTTCACTCTCTTTGATGTGTATGCAATAAATATCCCAACAGTTAGTCAACCCGAGTCTTTTGCTTTGACACCTCGAAGTCTATACCAAAACAAATATTCTGTATTTCGCCAAGTACAATGACATACTAAAGTACATGGAATGGACCGTATACACGCAGACGATCATTTTACAATCATGCAATACTTAGATTATCGTCAGATGTACGCGGATCAGAACATAAAGGCATAAGTACAGTATTAGACATTTTTAACGTTGTCCGAACCTTCCGATGTGAGCCTCTCTAGACTGTTTTCATCCCTGTTTAATGTTCTTTATCACGATGTTATACCGAAGCAAAGACCGAGTAAACCGTGATAACTTGTATTGATATAAATTTGTTGTGATTAGCATATATAATAACGATACAGCTTTCTTCAAAGGTAAGAACGTGAATCGACGTTGTTTATCGCCGTGAAATCTTATTCTTTACACATGTTCGTCGACAGCTGCAGTTGTATAATTATATTGGATTAATTTGCATTAGAGGAAATTATCATATAAACAACGAGTAAACACGATGGAAATTATGTCATTTGATCGAAAGGAAACACGTGTTTTTTTATGAACAACAAATGTCAATAAGTTGAGTTAACTGGCAACAATAATTATGAGTCGTTGATATCCGTTCTATAAGAAATAGTCGTTGGTTTCCATTCTTTCCTTGCAAAAATAAGTTCTCAATAATTATCTCATTACCATAATTTTTGGGTGGGGGTGTAATTTTTGTTCTCGTAATTTTCGTAATGAGACACTTTGCGAATAACTAAAGTTTACTCTGGTTTCAACGTTCACAACACTGCACGCATACTGTAGAGTATTTTTCTAAAGAACGTACCCTTGTAAAGCTTGATCGATGCTGTCGGTTCAACAAAATAGTTTATTCAGAGGCGTCGACTTAAGAGGCTCTTGGCGGGGTGTGACCGGTCGCGGAGAGGGTGCTTCACTCCTCCATGGCACCTTGATCCTGCCTTTGCTTTTGTCGGAGGTCCGTGTTGCCCTACACTCGACTTTGTATATATTGGTGTTTTCTTTAGGGGGGGGGTATGATTACGATTGACACATTGTAACTTCGCCAATTTATATTTAACATAAAACAAGATCTTAGCTAGGTTATCTATTTAAGATCTGACTTATGACCGTGAATCATAAGATTTGGCACTGCTCTTTTCAAAATTTCATGGTCTGAAGACAAATCTATGATAAGTTTCATGCATAGTAATTGAATAAATGCTAAATTAGAAAGAATTGAAAAGGAATCAAAATGCTATAAAGTATCAATGTTATCTACAACATTTTATATTA
This sequence comes from Ostrea lurida, assembly GCA_903981925.1. Lineage (NCBI taxonomy): Eukaryota > Metazoa > Mollusca > Bivalvia > Ostreida > Ostreidae > Ostrea > Ostrea lurida. The sequence goes on from CAJDSM010014331.1 coordinate 24,063, forward strand.
GTAGTCCAAAGGTAATTGCTCATGACATTCCTAAAATATCCTATTTTCTGTTCAAACAAAAAATATGTGGGCTGCTCGTTCATGTTATGTTGTATAAATATACGAATGTTTACATGTACAAGCTTCCATATGAAATCTGTTTAATTGTATTCGCTGTATTGTCAACACAGTTGTACCTAACAAACATTTCGTGCTTACAAAGTCTACAAGGTTTTGGAAATAGCAAGGAACATGAAATTGTCCGCTTCTGAGATAGATTTATTGACAAAGACAAAAAGATATTGTTTTCGTAAACACTTTTCCACAAAGTCGCTTATGCTCAATTGGATTGTTTCTTCTCCCTCCGATGAGCTGTTTATTTCTTTAGTAAAATATATACCACCGCCATGTTAAGGGTTAGACTTAATCTTGATGTCGTAAGATTTCAAAAGTATCTGAAGATTATCATACGATATGAAAGTTTTTATGTGAAGCAGATACAAGTTGATGGATCTTATGACAGAGTATGATCACAAAAGACAGATCTTAGTCATAAAATAGTTTTTGTGAACTGGCCATGAATCTGTAGCATGTTACAATTGGTTGCTTATATATTATTTAAAGTCCAGCTCAGAAGAATATTTCACTTCACAAGGAGCGTCACCATGAGATCTATGTGGACCTTACGGCCTTTGCGCAAAAGTGGGATCTTATCGTGTTCCCACCTACTGTGACACAGGCTTCGGGTTTTTTTTGCGTGTCACAAACCGAAGGAACGCCCCCATGTTAGTCGCCTCTTATGACAAGCAAGGGTCATTGAGGACTTATTCTATTCTGGATCATCCTATAGCTAACCCAGCAAACATAATATTTCCACTTTTGATTCACAAGATTGGACACGTCGCAGAAATTAATCAAACTAACCCTGCGTCAGTGGGAGTAAATATTTTAGTATTCTAAACAAATACGAATGTAGAAATTAAAACAATCCGCAGTTGAGTGTAGTAGTCCATAAGCTGACTT